>JARQOD010001420.1:0-98675 GCA_033576555.1 Oophaga sylvatica | reverse complement strand
TTTCAAACTCAGAACTTGCCTGCTGTATCATGTTTGTAAAAAAATAAAATAAATTAATTTTAATGGGCAACACCTCTGCACACAGAACAATTCAACGCCACTAAATGAAAAGGTCAGATATAGAAGGCTGTATCACATTTACCAACAGAAAAAAATAGAATTATTATTAAAATGTGCGTTAGGTCTGCAGACAGGTTCATATCACCGCCACAACATGACAGTGTGGGATACGGTGGGCTGTATCTCATTCAGCAAAAGAAAAAATTAAAATTTATTTTAAATGCGCGTTAGGTCTGGAGACAGGTTCATTTCACCGCCACAACATGACATTGTGGGATACAGTGGGCTGTATCACATTCAGCAACAGAAAAAAATTAGAATTAATGCGCGTTAGGTCTGTAGACAGGTTCATAGCACCGCCACAACATGACAATGTGGGATACAGCAGGCTGTTTCACATTTAGCAACAGAAAAAAATCTTTTTTTAATGAGCCTTAGGTCTGCAGACAGTTTCATATCACCACAGCAATAAAAGACAAGGTGGAACACAGCAGGCTTTTTCACATTTAGCTACTGAAATAATATTTTTTAAAATGCTATACTTGTGCATGGAGCACAATAGAAGCAGTGCACAACACACTTGTAGGACATGTGCCCTGCTGGCTTTGGCTGTGAACCTCAGTAATGCCCCCCCCAAAAAAAAAATTCCAGAAGGTAAATTTTACAGCCACACTAGACACTATCTAGCTACACTATCTGACTGATATACAACCGCCTAACTAACTAGTTTGAATCATGCTGTTAACAGTGGCAGCGTCAGGAGCAGCCTCTCTGTTCTGTTACAGTGTCAAAATGGAACAAGATGTCCGCTATTTATATGGCGAGGGACATATGATTTCAGCAGCTAATGACACAATCCATTGTGTCAGGACATTGTGGGTGTTCCCTGCGGCGTGATTGACTAGCCGCAATGTGCACACATAAAGTTAGAAAAAAAAAAAGACTGCTGTGCTGTGCTTAAAACAAGACCCTGGGCTCTGAAAACCACCTCCCCTCATCTAACACGTGCCAAACGCTCATAATACACCACCATTATCGTTGCTAAAGTGCTGAAAATATTTTTGTGGCAACACAAATATTTTCCCGCGCTTTTACTGAATGTTACCAATTTTATTAAATTTTTCTTGGGTTTCCGATCACGAATCCGAATGTGCCATATTTATGTTTGGCGATTGTTTCCCAAACAAATTTGCTCATCACTAGTCCTATAGTCACAGGATCTTGTTTGGGTTGTTTTTTTTTGGTAGTCTGGACTGGGGTCTGTACTTAAGGGGTCTGATTTTTCCATTTTTAGGGGGTCGGTAGTTGTTTCAGTGGTCTTGTCTAAGGTCTGCATCTGTTTTGGAGTGTGATGAAGAGGGTGAAGTAAAGTATTTGTGATTCACATGGTATAGATTGGGGATGTGTCTTATACTGTATACAGTCATGGCCAAAAGTTTTGAGAATGACACAAATATATTTTCACATGATCTGCTGCCCTCTGGTTTTTATGTGTGTTTTGACAGATGTTTTTATCACAGACAGAAATATAATTGCAAACATATGAGTAACAAAAGCTTATATTGACAGTTAGAATGAGTTAATGCAGCAAGTCAATATTTGCAGTGTTGACCCTTCTTCTTCAGAACCTCTGCAATTCTCCTGGCATGCTCTCAATCAACTTCTGGACCAAATCCTGACTGATAGCAGTCCATTCTTGCACAATCAATGCTTTCATTTTGTCAGAATTTTTAGGTTTTTGTTTTTCCACCCGTCTCTTGATGATTGACCACAAGTTCTCAATGGGATTAAGATCTGGGGAGTTTCCAGGCCATGGACCCAAAATCTCTATGTTTTGTTCCCTGAGCCATTTAGTTATCACCTTTGCTTTATGGCAAGGTGCTCCATCATGCTGGAAAAGGCATTGTTGATCGCCAAACTGCTCTTGGAGGGTTGGGAGAAGTTGCTCTTGGAGGACATTCTGGTACCATTCTTTATTCATGGCTGTGTTTTTAGGCAAGACTGTGAGAGAGCTGATTCCCTTGGCTGAGAAGCAACCCCACACATGAATGGTTTCAGGATGCTTAACAGTTGGCATGAGACAAGACTGGTGGTAGCGCTCACCTTGTCTTCTCGGAATGAGGCGTTTTCCTGATGTCCCAAACAATCGAAAAGGGGATTCATCAGAGAAAATAACTTTACCCCAGTCCTCAGCAGTCCACTGCCTGTACCTTTTGCAGAATATCAGTCTGTCCATGATGTTTTTTCTGGAGAGAAGTGGCTTCTTTGCTGCCCTCCTTGAGACCAAGCCTTGCTCCAAGAGTCTCCGCCTCACAGTGCGTGCAGATGCACTCACACCTGCCTGCTGCCATTCCTGAGCAAGCTCTGCACTGCTGGTAGCCCAATCCCGCAGCTGAAACAATTTTAAGAGACGGTCCTGGCGCTTGCTGGTCTTTCTTGGGCGCCCTGGAGCCTTTTTGGCAACAATGGAACCTCTCTCCTTGAAGTTCTTGATGATGCGATAGATTGTTGACTAAGGTGCAATCTTTCTAGCTGCGATTCTCTTCCCTGTTAGGCCATTTTTGTGCATTGCAATGATGACTGCACGTGTTTCTTTAGAGATAACCATGGTTAACAGAAGAGAAACAATGATGCCAAGCACCAGCCTCCTTTTAAAGTGTCCAGTGGTGTCATTCTTACTTAATCATGACAGATTGATCTCCAGCCATGTCCTCATCAACACCCACACCTGTGTTAATGGAGCAATCACTGAAAAGAGGTTAGCTGGTCCTTTTAAGGCAGGGCTGCAATGATGTTGAAATGTGTTTTGGGGGATAAAGTTCATTTTCTAGCCAAATATTGACTTTGCAAGTAATTGCTGTTAAGCTGATCACTCTTTATAACATTCTGGAGTATATGCAAATTGCCATTAGAAAAAGTGAAGCAGTAGACTTTGTAAAAATCAATATTTGTGTCATTCTCAAAACTTTTGGCCATGACTGTACATGGGTCGAGTGTAAGGTAAAAAAAGTTTAAGAATCCCATCTTAAAATTTGTCAAGAATTTTCAAGCTGAATCTGCACTATAAAGGAGCTGACGGGCACTAAAATATTGGTGATCTATTAATAGGGATCCAACACCTGACACCTCAGGTCTCATTGAATCAGATGTGATCTGAGCTTCAGGACCAAGAACGGCCACTGCGCAATCTTCGGAGCTGCAGTGTTCTTGTTCTGGAGACAGCTAACGTCCACTAGTCTTGGCTCCGAGAGACATTAGAGCAGTGTGGGTGTTGGATTCCTATCAATTAGTGATGAGCGAGCATGCTCACCACTGCTCAATACTCTATTGAGTATTGAGGGTGCTCAGGTAAGCTCATTACTCTATCGAGTGTCGCGGGTGCTCGGATAAGCTTGTTACTCTATTGAGTATTGCGGGTGCCCGGGTAAGCTCATTACTCTATCAAGTATCGTGAGTGAATGGGTAAGCTTGTTACTCCATCGAGTATAGCGGGTGCTCGGGTAGGCTCGTTACTCCATCGAGTATCGCGGGTGGTTGGGTAGGCTCGTTACTCCTTTGAGTATCACGGGTGTTCGGGTAAGATCGTTACTCCATCGAGTATCGCTGGTGCTCGGGTAGGCTCGTTACTCCATTGAGTATCACGGGTGCACGCGTAAACTTGTTACTCCATCGAGTATCACGGTTGCTTGGGTAGGCTCATTACTCCATTGAGTATCGTGGGTGCTCGAGTAGGCTCATTACTCCATTGAGTATCGTGGGTGTTCGAGTAGGCTCATTACTCCATTGAGTATCATGGGTGCTCGTGTAAGCTTGTTACTCCATCGAGTATCACGGTTGCTTGGGTAGGCTCATTACTCCATTGAGTATCGTGGGTGCTCGAGTAGGCTCATTACTCCATTGAGTATCGTGGGTGTTCGAGTAGGCTCATTACTCCATTGAGTATCATGGGTGCTCGTGTAAGCTTGTTACTCCATCGAGTATCACGGGTGCTTGGGTAGGCTCATTACTCCATTGAGTATTGTGGGTGCTTGGGTAGGCTCGTTACTCCATCGAGTATCGCTGGTGCTCGTGACCCTGCCCCACATGTTTCGCGGTTGTGTGACAGCCAATAAACATGCGGAGATTGCCTGCCAAACATGGTAATGCTGTAGCCATGTTGTCTACTGGTATAAGTGTTTTTGGCTGGCCACATCACGTCATTGGGTCTTACATAAGACCCGGTGACGTGATGCTCGGCACAGTCTCCTCTGGAAGTAGTTCATGGAGAGATGATCTAGGAAAGAAGAGTTAGATTATAGGCAGTGTTTAATTGCTATTTCAGTACTTGTATACCACTGCTTCACCCCTTACCCCTTGCTCCTATATGGCTGCCTTTTCGGCAAATAATTGTGGATGTGGCTGGAGCACCTACAGATGCCCCTGCATCTGACTTGCTAGCTGAGTCTTGCAATCCTCCACTAGTCTTGGGGGCCGGCTCCCCCACTGCGACCTGGTCCCTCCACTTCTGGATACGGGCCCCACAGGTGGCTTCTGCACTTCCCGTGCCCCTAGAATCCCTTCTGTCCTCCTGGGAGCTTCCTTCAGATTCCCCTCACAATTCCCTCTCTGCAGATTCTCTACTGCACTCCTTCTCATTCGGTTTCCTCAGACCAACTATCTTCTTCCTGCTTCTTAAGCTCCTCCCCCTCTTCCTACCTTCTCCACCCACACCCTAACACCCTTTCCTACCCAGCCTGAGATGAGGCCCTCCTCCCTAAGGGTACACCCAGGTGCCCTGACTGAACTACTATGTGTTGGGTGCGAGTGTTAGAGTCCTGGGTAATGCTTCCTCCTTACCTGAGAGTGAGATACCACACCTCTGGATGAGGTGCAGTACCTTTGTGGTGACTGGACCCTCAGGGGTGCCATAATTCCAGTATGTTTCCCAGCATCACCTTGTCTCCCACATGGTCCAGTTTCAGTGGCCAAAAGTCTGGACCATATAATCCTCACCATGATGCTCCTTCCTCCCACCATATTGAGTCCCTGGAGACAAGTGATCCCAGACAGTTTGAGGATCTCTTTACATTTCAATTTATTGATTCTGGCTTCTCACCCTGCATAAGTCAAGAGGGGCATGAGGAGATCGTGTGTATTCATGTCCAAATATTTGAGTAGCCATAATCAGAAGAAGGGGGAACGGCAATTAGTGTCTCAAGAGGAAGATGATGATGAGACACAGTGTATGAGGCCCCTGCTTTATGCCTTTATGTCTAACACAGGGTGCATCAGAGTCCCTCTTCCTTCAAATTTTTGGCAGTTCTTGCTTTGGCTGCATAGACTTTGTGAGCGTCCCTACTTCATAAACTACACAGGATGAGTCTGACCATGACCACCTGAGCGTATCACCTGCTCGATTCGAGTACCGAACACCTGAGTATTTTAGTGCTCGATCATCACTATCAACCTGATATTGATGATCTATCCTAATGGTAAATATCAATATGTTAGTCTGGAACAACCCTTTTAACTCTCAATCATTGGTATCTCTTCTTCATGAATATTATACAACCAAACATGCATTATACAAAAATATTGATTTCTGTGGGGATATTTAGGGTATGTGCATCAATAAATGCTGTGAGTTGGACGCTGCATACTTGTGCAGCGTCCAACCCGCAGCGCCCAGCTGTGACAGCATAGTGGATGGGATTTCAAGAAATCCCATACCCACTATGTGTCCATAGATGCCCGCTGCTCACCCGTGGGATATTATTATTATTATTATTTATTTATATAGCGCCATTGATTCCATGGTGCTGTACATGAGAAGGGGTTACATACAAATTACAGATATCACTTACAGTAAACTAACAATCACAGACTGGAATAGAGGGGAGAGGACCCTGCCCTTTCGGGCTTACATTCTACAGGATGGGGGACGGAGACAGTAGGTCGGGGGGTTGCAGCAGTTCCGGTGTTGGTTGAGGCGATATCTCCGGTAGTGGTGAGGAGGCAGTGGGGATCATTGCAGGCTGTAAGCTTTCCTGAAGAGGTGGGTTTTCAGGTTCCGTCTAAAGGATCCAAATGTGGTTGATAGTCGGACGTGTTGGGGCAAAGAACTCCAGAGGATGGGGGCTATTCGGGAGAAATCTTGGAGGCAATTGGTTGAGTAGCGAATAAGTGTGGAGGAGAGAAGGAGGTCTTGGGAAGACCGGAGATTACGTGAGGGAAGATATCGGGAGATTAGTTCAGAGATATATGGATTAGACAGGTTATAGATGGCCTTGTAGGTCAGTATTAGTAATTTGAACTGGATACGCTGAGGGAATGGGAGCCAGTGAAGGGATTTGCAGAGGGGGGAAGTGGAGGAGTAGCGAGGGGAGAGATGAATTAGTCGGGCAGCAGAGTTGAGGATGGACTGGAGAGGTGCAAGGGTGTTATCAGGGAGTCCACAGAAAAGGATGTTGCAGTAGTCGTGGCGGGAAATAATGAGAGCATGCACAAGAATTTTAGTAGATTGAGGGTTGAGGAAAGGACTAGTGTTGAGCGATACGATACCGCAAGTATCGGGTATCGGCCGATATTAGCTCTATCGGCCTTTCAATACTTTGTTTCGATATTTTCCATATATCGTATACCGGAATCGGAAGTTCCCATAATTCTTTGAGAGGCAATGTGATTTTAGTCAGCCAATGAGGAATCCTAAGAAGTGTGGGCACATCCTGTACTGCTGCGGTCATGTTAACTAATGGCATGGCTGTGATTGGATGCTGAAATGATGTCAGAATGCACTATAAAAGGCGCCGCCGCCATTTTAGCGTCACTGTGCTGTGAATTCAGTTAGGGACAGAACGCTGCTGTGCTGACTCTGAGGGACAGTTAGAGATTGCGATTTAGTGTAGTGTGCTTTAGGCAGGCTAGCACCAACCGCTGTGTAAAGCTTCCTTTTGCCTGCAGTGTTGTTTTAACAGCTCTGCAAGGTGTGTGTGAGTGCAGGTGACGCTGCAGTTTGCTCTGCATGCAACGCTGTCTGTAGGCATCTGCACGTGTCACTCACAGACTCTTTTTTTTTTCTTCAGTGTAATTCTTGCTGCTCCATGCAATTTAACTATTAGTGTGACGCGCTTCCATCCGTATCCAATACATTGGTTGCAAACACTATAGAAGTAGACAAAGGAGTAGCCTTTCACAGATTGTGAACAGTTGTGTTTCAGTGTTCACTTCAGTCTGTGTTTTTTATTTTTTGAGTGCACATCACGCTCCAGTTACTTGTTCAAGCACTGCTGCTTGTACTCTGCTGAGCGTATCTCAGTGCCTCATCCTTTTCATTTCTCTCCAATTGGTTCTGCTCCATTCCATTTAAAATAAATATAATCTATTAGTGTGACGCGCTTCCATCCGTATCCAATACATTGGTTGCAAACACTATAGAAGTAGACAAAGGAGTAGCCTTTCACAGATTGTGAACAGTTGTGTTTCAGTGTTCACTTCAGTCTCTGCGTAATAACCACACTTAGGCCTTATAACTTTTCTGACTTTCTTTATCAATCTACCAAGATGAAGAAGTCAGTGAGTAAGGCACATGGTCGTGGCCGTGGAGTTTCAGCAGGGAGAGGACGTGGGGATTCTGTGGCTGCTGCCGCCCTCAGTGACACAGCATCCACCATTTATCCCCGTGAGCGTTCCTTTATGCGCACTTTGGTAGGAGCTCGGCGTGCCCCCCTGCTGCGGGAAGAACAAATTGAAGCCGTTGTTGGTTGGATGGCAGCCAATGCATCGACTTCAATTCCTTTCACCTCCTCTCAGGAACACAACACTGTTGAGCAACCATCTGTCTGTTCACCGCCTGTCAAATTGGCCAGGCAGTCAGAGAGTTCTGTACAGGAGCCAGCTGAGTCTCTGCTTCTGTTCTCAGAATCTGTTGGCTCGCAAACACGGGCACAGGCAAGCAGCATTCTGCAATTTGAAGAAGAGGGAGTATGCAGTGATGCGTAACAGCTGTGTCTCTCTCAATCTGAAGAGGCGGGTGAGCCAGTGCCGATGGACAGCACACCGCAGAACGCATCTCATGATGATGATGAGACTCAGGTGCCAGGTTTTGTGGAGCATGGTGCTGCCCAGACCATCCAACAGCAGCAGGTGTTGGAAGAGGGTAGTGGAGATGATGAAGTCCGAGACCCAACATGGCGTGAGCAACAGGAAGGTGGTGGGAGCAGCTCTGAGGAAGAGATTGGCCCAACGGTACAAAGAGGAGGGAGAGGTAGGCTGCAGACTCGCTTGCCTGTAGCCTCCAGTTTGGCACGTGTTGGGAGCAGTTCTCTTACAAATGTCAAAATTGGCGCTCCCATGACTTGCACTGCGTGGTCCTTTTTTGACAGACTTGTAGATGATATTTGCTATGTTCAATGCAAGCTGTGTAAGCAAAAAGTTAAAAGAGGTAAAAATATCAGTAACCTGAATACCACAAATATGTGGAAACATGTACGGACAAAGCACGTAGCTGAGTTACAAAGACACACTGGAGATGTAGGCCAACCTACAGCAGCACCTACATCTTCACGTCGTGTTGGAGCCTCTACCTCCAGCTCACACACACCTGGTTCGGCTTCCTCACAGGATCTCCATGGAAGAACCTCGGTCACTGTTGTCCATAGACAAACTGTTATTCCACCCACAGCAGCAAGTTCACAGTGATCGTCACACTCCCAGACCACAAAACAGCCATCGGTACCACAGGCATGGGATAAAAGACGGCCATACTCGGCAAACCATCCACGAGCACAGGCTCTGAATGCTGGCATTGCAAAACTCCTGTCCCTTGAAATGCTGTCATTCAGGCTGGTGGAGACTGACAGTTTCAGGAACTTAATGGCATTGGCAGTCCCACAATATAATGTGCCAAGCCGATTTTATTTCAGCAGGCAAGCCGTCCCTGCTCTGCAAAAACATGTCGAGGGAAACATTAAACATGCGCTACTAAACGCCGTCAGTAGCAGGGTCCACCTGACCACCGATGCGTGGACCAGTACCCATGGCCAGGGACGATACCTTTCCCTCACTGCCCATTGGGTCAATGTTGTGGAGCCGGGTACAGATCTTGCCAGTGGCGCTGTACGTGTTCTGCCAACTCCAAGGATTGCAGGAATCCGGTCTGTACACATTGATTCCTCCTCCTACTCCAGTTCCTCAAAATCATCGCTGCACGAGCCGTCACGGTATACCTCCACATGGACCCGTGAACGCTTACCTGTTGCGACCGATATGAGCACAGCCATGGCCAAACGTCAACAGGCCGTCCTGAAATTAATTTCCATGGGGAATCGAAGCCACACAGCGCAGGAGCTCTGGGATGCCATCAAGCAGGAGAGCGACGTGTGGTTTTTGTCAGCTAATCTCCAGCCAGGCTTGGTAGTGTGTGACAATGGCCGAAATCTGGTGGCAGCTCTGGGCCTTGGCAACCTCACTCACATACCATGTCTGGCACATGTGCTCAACTTGGTCGTGCAGAGTTTTTTGAGGGACTATCCGGATCTTGATGCACTGCTGCACAAGGTCCGCCTAGAGTGCGCTCACTTGCGACGTTCCAGCATGGCCAGATCGCGCATTGCAGCTCTGCAAGTCAGATTTCGCCTTCCTGAACATCGCATCATATGTGACGTACCCACCAGGTGGAATTCCACGTTACATATGTTGGAGCGGTTGTGTGAGCAGCAGCCAGCAGTAATGGAGTATCAGCTGCAACAGGCGCAATCAACTCGCAATTTGCGCCGTTCACACTTCACCACTACTGAGTGGGCCTCTATGAAGGACATCTGCGACGTTTTGCGTGCGTTTGATGTCTCAACGCGGATGGCGAGTGCAGATGATGCACTAGTCAGCATGACTGTCCCCCTTATCTGCCTGCTTCAGAAATCACTGAAAGCACTAAAGGAAGAGGTTTTGGAAGAGGTGGAGGATGAGGAGTCACAAATTCAATTACCTTCAGGACAGTCAGCGCAACGTGGTTCCTCACAAAGGGCTGGGCAGGGCTCACTTTGTGAGGAGGATGAGGAGGAGGAGGAGTCAATGGAGGAGGAAGAAATCCCTACAGAGGGAGGTACACAACGCTCTAGTCAGTATGTAGAGCGAGGGTGGGGTGATGCAGAGGAGGCAGAGATGACGCCTCTTCCAGAGGACAGCCTTTGTTGGGCAGTTGGGAGTCTGCAGCACATGGTTGATTTCATGCTGCAGTGCCTGAGAAACGACCGCCTCATCGCCCACATTCTCACCACGTCAGATTATTGGGTGTACACCCTCCTAGACCCTCGCTACCGGGACAACTTACAAACCCTCATCACACCGGTGAACCGGGACCGTAAAATGCAGGAGTACCAAGACACACTGGTGCAATCCATACTGTTGTACATTCCAGCCGAGAGAGCTGCTGCTGCTACTGCTTTACAAAGCAGCTCTGTGCGTCGAGGCAGTGTAGACACCTCTACAACAAGAGGGAGCACAAGCAGCGCCTCTGCACAGGGCAAGAGCTGTATGTTACAAATGTGGCGAAGTTTTGTGACAGCGCCAGCAAGGTCTACACCATCCGAGACGGCTCCAGTCACCAGGAAGAAACGTTTCCGTAAGATGGTGACAGACTACTTGGCTTTCCCTCTAAGTGTACTCCCAGATGCCTCTTCCCCTTTCAAATTTTGGGTCTCTAAGTTGGATACATGGCCAGAGATTAGCCAGTATGCATTGGAGGTGCTGGCTTGCCCTGCTGCCAGTGTATTATCTGAGCGCGTCTTTAGTGCTGCAGGTGGTGTAGTAACAGACCGTCGCATGCGACTATCCTCAGAGAATGTAGACCGGCTTACTTTTCTGAAAATGAACAAGGCATGGATCTCACCTGAATTTGCCTGTCCGTTTTCAGATTAAATAACTGTTTGGCAACGTTTTCCATGTCTCCTGTTATGTTCATCTTTCTACCACCTGAACTCTACTCCCTGGGCTACAACACCGCCATTTGTTGCTCGTAAGTAATTGCCAGGGGTACTGACTCCTGGCCAGCCTGGTTACAGCACGACAGCTGTTTCCTGGCAGTGTGAACGTCAATTATCCTCCAATAAGTTGTGCTGTCGTGTTGCATTCGGGTTAGCCGACTCTATGGTGCCTGCAGTTTACGTGATTCCTATGTGTGCTGTGGGATATGTAAATAAAGGCTGTTTCCATTGTGACAATAGGACAAGCACCCACTGTAGGACTGTGTGATTCGGTAACTGCGGACGGCTTGCGTCCTGTCAACTTACATTTTCATGGGTGCGTTCTGCTACCTCGGGGTCCGTGTCAATGGTTCCAGTCTCTAGTGCCTGCATCTTACGGTTCCAGGTTGCTGGTCCTTGTAGTGCTTTGAGCAAGTACCTCCTTAGACGTGTCACGTAACGCGTGGCTGTTGTACTTCCATTTCTTCTGCTACGTCGGGTCAGTACCGTCAATGGTTTCCAGTCCTTGGCCTAGTGCCTCCATCTCCGTATCAGTTCCACCAACGTTGCTGGTCCTTGGTAGTGCTTTGGAGCACAGGTACCTCCTGCTTAGTAACCGTGTCACAGTAACGTCAGCTGGTACTCGGTTGTGACATTGCCTCTTTTCCTTCTGCTACCCGTCCGGGGTCCAGTACCGTCAACTGGTTCTCCCCAGTGCCTTTGGCCTAGGTGCCTCCATCTCCGTATCCGAGTTCCACCAACGTCTGCTGGTCCTTGGTAGTGCTTTGGAGCACAGGTACCTCCTGCTTAGTAACCGTGTCACAGTAACGTCAGCTGGTACTCGGTTGTGATATTGCCTCTTTTCCTTCTGCTGCCCCTCCGGGTTCCAGCACAGTCAGCTGGTCCTCGTTACTTCCATTGTCTCTTGCTCCATCTGATACCCGTCCGGGTTCCAGTAACATCAGCTGGTTCTCGGAAATTAGACGACCTTAAAGACCACCCAGAAGAAGATGACGACAACAAGGACGACGAGCATGAAGCCAACCAGCCTGAACACCATCACAAAGAAAAAATAAAAGATTACCCAGAAGAAGATCACCAACAGGACAAAGAAGGTTAAGACAAACTACAAGATACAGAACAAGAGACAGAAGAACAATAAGCAGAAGATCAAAAAGCAGAAGAACATGAAGTATAAGACCAAAATGAAGAGCAAAATATATGCTCTAAATTCTAAGCAGAAGAAGACTAAGCAGTGTATGGGGGTGAGTCCGTTCCTCCTCGTGGTGCCCCTAGAAAATGCCTGCTGCTGCAGGCTAAACTGAACACGGACAAATACTGTTGTAATTTAAATCTTTTGTGACAGCAAGAACAGAAGGATGAAAAATTCATACTTTTACAGATTACAAGTACAGGAATCTCTGTCACAAATAAGAATATGATGAAGAAGATGAAGAGGAAGAAGATGAAGAATTTGAATATGAAGAAGATTAACCCCTTAAGGACAGAGCCATTTTGCAGCTTAATGACCGGGCCAATTTTTACAATTCTGATCACTGTCACTTTATGAGGTTATAACTCTGGAACGCTTTAACGAATCCCGCTGATTCTGAGATTGTTTTTTCGTGACATATTGTACTTCACGTTAGTGGTAAAATTTCTTTGATATGACTTGTGTTTATTTATGAAAAAAATGGAAATATGGCGAAAATTTTGAAAATTTAACAATTTTCAAACTTTAAATTTTTATGCCCTTAAATCAGAGAGATATGTCACACAAATTTCTTAATAAATAACATTTCCCACATGTCTACTTTACATCAGCACAATTTTGGGACCCAAATTTTTTTTTGTTACGAAGTTATAAGGGTTAAAAGTTGACCAGCGATTTCTCATTTTTACAACACCATTTTTTTTTTAGGGACCACATCACATTTGAAGTCACTTTGAGGGGTCTATATGATAGAAAATACCCAAAAGTGACACCATTCTAAAAACTGCACCCCTCAAGGTGCTCAAAACCACATTCAAGAAGTTTATTAACCCTTCAAGTGCTTCACAGGAGCTGAAGCAATGTGGAAGGAAAAATTGACATTTAACTTTTTTTGCAAAAGCTTTACTTCGGAACCAAGTTTTTTTATTTTCACAAGTGTTAAAAGAAAAAGAACCACAAAATTTGTTGTGCAATTTCTTCTGAATACTTCGATACCCCATATGTGGGGGTAAACCACTTTTTGGGCGCGTGGCAGAGTCGCAAGGGAAGGAGCGCCGTTTGACTTTTTCAACGCAGAATTGGCTGAATGCCATGTCGCGTTTAGATAGCCCTGATGTGCCTAAACAGTGGAAACACCCACAAGTGACCCTTTTGGATACAAGACCCCTTAAGGAACTTATCTAGATGTGTGGTGAGAACTTTGAACCTCCAAGTGCTTCACACAAGTTTATAACCTAGAGCCGTGAAAAAAAAAAATATTTTTTTCCACAAAATGATCTTTTCACCCCAATTTTTAATTTCCCAAGGGTAATAAGACCGCAAAAGTTTTTGTGCAATTTGTCCTGAGCATGCTGATACCCCATATGTGGGGGTAAACCACTTTTTGGGCGCACGGCAGAGGTCGCAAGGGAAGGAGCGCTGTTTGACTTTTTCAACGCAGAATTGGCTGGATGCCATGTCGCGTTTAGAGAGCCCTGATGTGCCTAAACAGTGGAAACCCCCAACAAGTGACCCCATTTTGGAAACTAGACCCCTAAGGAACTTATCTAGATGTGTGGTGAGCACTTTGAACCTCCAAGTGATTCACACAAGTTTATAACGTAGAGCCGTGAAAATAAAAAATCATATTTTTTCCACAAAAATGATCTTTTCACCCCAATTTTTATTTTCCCAAGGGTAATAAGACCGCAAAAGTTTTTGTGCAATTTGTCCTGAGCATGCTGATACCCCATATGTGGGGGTAAACCACTTTTTGGGCGCACGGCAGAGGTCGCAAGGGAAGGAGCTCCGTTTGACTTTTTCAACGCGGAATTGGCTGGACGCCATGTCGCATTTGTAGAGGCCCTGATGTGTCTAAACAGTGGAAACCCCCACAAGTGACCCCATTTTGGAAACTAGACCCCTAAGGAACTTATCTAGATGTGTGGTGAGCACTTTGAAGCCCCAAGTGCTTCACAGAAGTTTATAACGCCCGGGCGTGAAAATAAAAAATCATATTTTTTCCACAAACCTGATCGTTTAGTCCCCAATTTTTTATTTTCACAAGGGTAACAGGAGAAATTGGACAACAAAAGTTGTTGTACAATTTGTCCTGAGTATGCTGATACCCATATATGGGGGGACCACTGTTTGGGCGCACGGCAGGGCTTGGAATGGAAGCAGCACCGTTTGACTTTTTCAAACCAAAATTGGCTGGAATTGAGATTGGACACCATGTCGCGTTTGGAGAGCCCCTGATGCGCCTAAACAGTGGAAACCCCCCACAAGTAACACCATTTTGGAAACTAGACCACCTATGGAACTTATCTAGATCCGCTGTGAGCACTTTGAACCCCCAAGTGTTTCACAAAAGTTTATAATGCCTGGGTGTGAAAAAAAAAAAAAAACAATTTTCCACAAAAATGATTTTTTAGTCCCAAATTTTTGATTTTTCACAAGGAAATTGGACCCCAAAAGTTGTTGTCCAATTTGTCCTGAGTACGCTGATACCAAATATGTGGGGGGGGGAAACTGTTTTGGCGCACAGCAGGGCTTGGAAAGGAAGTAATAACGTTTTGGAATGCAGACGTTGGTGGGGGTCATGTTCCGTTTGCAGTGCCCCAGATGAGCCTAAACAGTGGAAAACCCCCACAAGTGACCCCATTTTGGAAGCTAGACCCCATAAGGAACTTATCTAGATCTGTGGTGAGCACTTTGAACCTCCAAGTGTTTCACAAAAGTTTATAATGCCTGGGTGTGAAAAAAAAAAATCAATTTTCCACAAAAATGATTTTTTAGTCCCAAATTTTTGATTTTTCACAAGGAAATTGGACCCCAAAAGTTGTTGTCCAATTTGTCCTGAGTACGCTGATACCAAATATGTGGGGGGGGGAACTGTTTTGGCGCACAGCAGGGCTTGGAAAGGAAGTAATAACGTTTTGGAATGCAGACGTTGGTGGGGGTCATGTTCCGTTTGCAGTGCCCCAGATGAGCCTAAACAGTGGAAACCCCCACAAGTGACCCCATTTTGGAAACTAGACCCCTTAAGGAGCTTATCTAGATGTGTGGTGAGCACTTTGAACCCCTAGTGCTTCACAGAAATTTATAAACGCAGAGCCGTGAAAATGAAAAATCATTTTTTTTCTCAAAAATGATTTTTTTAGCCAGCTATTTTTTATTTTCCCAAGGGTAATCAGAGAAATTAGAACCCCAAAATTGGTGTGCAATTTGTCCTGAGTACGCTGATACCCCATATGTTGGGGTAAACCACTGTTTGGGCGCACGGCAGGGCTCGGAAGGGAGGGAGCGCGATTTGACTTTTTGAACGCCACATCGTGTTTGGAGACCCCTGATGTGCCTAAATAGTGGAAATCCCTCAATTCTAGCTTCAACCCTAATCCCAACACACCCCTAACCCTAATCCCAACCCTAATCCTAACCTAAATCCCAACCCTAATTCCAACCCTAATTGTAACCCTAACCTTAATTATAACCTTAATTATAACCCTAACCCTAATTGTAACCCTAACCCTAATTCTAACCCTAATTATAACCCTAAGGCTAGGTTCATTTTGCATTTTACCAGCCCGTTCAACACATAGCGTTGACGGGCTGGTAATGGTATAGCATAACGCGATCGCATTATGCTATACCCGTTAGCGCAGAGGAATCAGCAGATGATTCATCTGCGCTAGCGGTGACGGAGCCCAAACGCTGCAGCCCGCGTCCGAGGCTCCGTCACTGAATGATGGCACGTCGCAAACGCATGCCGCTTTACGGCATGCGTCGCGATGCGCCCTCAAATGGGGGTGAATGGCAGCGTTAACGGACTGCGTTACACTGCGTTATACCGTCTAACGGACTGCCATAACGCAGTATGAACCCAGCCTAACCCTAACGCTAATTATAACCCTTACCCTAAGGCTGCTTTCACACTTCCGGCGGGCACCTGTCGGCGCCCCCGGCATTTTGCCGCAGCGCCGCATCAGAAAACCTGATGCACCGCCAGCGGCCGCATGCGGTTTTTTGCCGGTTGGTTTCTGATGCCCGGAGACATCAGAAACCATCCGGCAAAAACAAAAAACGTTACATGCAGCGTTTTGTCCGGCCGCCGCAATGTACATTTGCGCCGCATCCGGACAAAACCGCATGCAATGCATTGACATGCGGCGCCATCCGGCGCTAATGCAAGTCAATGCAAAAAAAACGCATGCGGCACATCAGATTTTCTGATGCGGCGCTGCGGCTAAATGCCGGGGGTGCCGTCAGGCGCACACCGGATGTGTGAAACCAGCCTAATGCTAACCCTAACCCTAATTATAACCTTAACCCTAATTATAACCCTAACCCTAACAGAAAAATGAAAATAAATATAATTTCTACTTTTTATTATATGTCCCTAACTAAGGGGGTGATAAATGGGGGGGTTATGTACTGTTTTTTTTTATTTTGATCACTGTGATAGTTTATCACAGTGATCAAAATGTACTTTTATGAGAATGAATAAAAAAAAATTTGAATCTGCCGCCAAAGCAGATCGGCGGGCGCACTGCGCATGCGCCCGCCATTTTTTTTTTGCAGGGAGAAGACGCCGGGATCCTGGGGCCTGCGGGAGGACGGAGGACACCGGTAAGTATATGGGGGGGCGATCGGGGGACCGGGGGACCCTCATTTTCTCCCCTCTGATGTGCGATCACATCAGAGGGGAGAGAAATCATTTTTTTTTTTTTTTTTTTTTGCGATCGCGGCTATGCTTGCATAGCCGCGATCGCAACACCGGGATCGGTGAATACCGACCCGGATCATGTTCTCTGGGGTCTCGGCTACCCCCGGTAGCCGAGACCCCAGAGAATATTTGCCCATCCCCCCACCAGCACAGCGGCACATAGCGGCGGGCGCACTGGGCATGCGCCCGCCATTGTCTTAACGGCGCCGGCACCGGGGGACACCGGAGGGCCCGGGGGCCACATGGATCTTATTGGGGGCCACATGGGGGTCCTGGGGACCCTTTTTCTCTGTCCTCTGATGTCGATGACATCAGAGGACAGAGAAATTAAATGGCACAACTTTTTTTTTTTTTTTTTGTTGCGGTCGCCGTTATAGGGTTAATAACGGCGATCGCAACATCGGTGTCGGTAAAAACCGACCCGATTCATGTTCTCTGGGGTCTCGGCTACCCCGGTAGCCGAGACCCCGGAGAAAATGCGCCTCTGGGGGGCGCTATTCACTTTTTCCACAGCGCCGTTAATTAACGGCGCTGTGGTTTAAGTACCCTTAATGACCGCCGTTAAAAGGCGTATCGGCGGTCGTTAAGGGGTTAATAGTTTAATAATAACAATATGAGTAATGTAAACAAAAACATGAATAGCAAGAAGTTTAAGAAGAAGATTAAGAAGGTGAAGATGAAGAATAATTTGATGAGAAAGATGATGCTGCTGAAGATTATGAAGGAGAAAGTGTGGCACTGGCAAAAGTTAAAAAGGTGAAGAGCATGGAAGTTGTGAAACATACATATTTGCCAAAATAGAAAAAAGGTTAACAACATTGTCAATTTGTTCGTCAATCCAAACGTATTTCCAAAAAAAAATATATTAATGCTATTCCAATGCATTGGGTTAAACATCTATGCCTTTATTGTCTCCTCAACCTCCCCCAATACATTTACATTAGTCTTTGTTGTTTTCCTTCATGTACAATTAACCAACAAGGCAAGAATGGGTTTTTTTTAATGTCGATATTTGGTTCCCATAGACTTACATTGGACTTCCGCTATCGAAATCGGATATCGACGATATTTAGTGATATCGGCGATACCATTCCGATCCGATATTTTTAGATATCGAGCAGTATCGCTCAACACTAGAAAGGACGGATTCTGGAAATATTTTTGAGCTGGAGGCGACAGGAGGTAGAAACAGCTTGGATGTGCAGTTTGAAGGACAGGGCAGAGTCAAGGGTTACTCCGAGGCAGTGGACTTCCGGTACGGGGGAAAGCATGATGTCGTTAATTGTGATAGATAGGTAAGGTAAGGAAGATCTGTGAGATGGGGGAAAGATGATGAGTTCAGATTTGTCCACATTGAGTTTGAGGAAGAGAGAGAAGAAGAAGGAGGATATGGCCGATAGACACTCCGGGATTCTGGACAGCAGAGAGGTAACATCTGGGACAGAGAGGTAGATCTGAGTGTCATCAGCATAAAGGTGGTACTGGAATCCATGGGACTTGAGTTGCCCCATGTGTATATATTGAGATGAGTAGGGGTCCTAGAACAGAGCCTTGGGGGACTCCAACAGAGAGAGGGTGGGATGAGGAGGTGGTGTGGGAGTGGGAGTCGCTGAATGTGTGGTTGGAAAGGTATGAGGAGATCCAGGATAGGGCGAGGTCTTCGATGCCAAAGGAGGAGAGGATCTGTAGTAGGAGGCAGTGGTCAACTGTGTCAAAGGCAGAGGACAGGTCTAGAAGGAGGCATATAGAGTATTGTCCATTAGCTTTGGCTGTAAATAGGTCGTTAGTAATTTTGGTCAGGGCTGTCTCAGTGGAGTGATGAGGGTGGAAACCAGATTGTAGATTGTCAAAGGAAAGGAAAGTTCAGCATGGACGTGCAGGTGTTTGGAAGCGAGTTGGAGCAGCGATATTGGGCGATAGCTGGACATAGTGGTTGGGTTGAGGGTTGGCTTTTTAAGGAAAGGCGTGATTGTGGCATGTTTGAAAGCAGGAGGGAAGGTACCGGAAGTTAGTGATAGGTTGAAGAGGTGGGTTAGGGATGGGATAATAGTGGTGGTGAGGTTGGGGAGGAGGTGGGATGGGATGGGGTCAAGTGCACAGGTTGTGAGGTGTGATTTGGAGAGGAGACAATTAAGCTCCCCTTTGGTGATGTTGGAGAGGGAGGTTATGGGGTTTGGGCATTGGTCTGGTATACAAAGGGGTTGAGGTGGTTGAACAATGAAGACTTGCCTTGTTTGGTCGATCTTATTTTTGAAGTGTGTGGCGAAGTCCTCAGCAGAGATGAGGGAGGTAGGAGGGGGCAGTGGTGGGCGGAGGAGGGAGTTAAAAGTTTTGAATAACTGTTTGGGGTTGTAGGATAGGGAAGATACGAGGGTTGTGAAGTAGGCCTGTTTAGCAGAGGTGAGGGCAGATTTGAAAGCGAATGTTGCCTGTTTGAATGCAGTGAAGTCGTCTTGCGAATTTGTTTTCTTCCAACGCCGCTCAGCAATCCTGGACACTTGCCGGAGCTTTTTAGTGGTGTTATTGTGCCAGGGTTGTCTGCTGGTACGTCGCACTCTGCCATGAACGAGAGGGGCGACCGTGTCAAGAGCTAATGCGAGTGGCATTGTAGAAAGCAGTGGCAGTGTCTGTGTCGTGGAGTGAGGATATGGAGGACAGTGGTAGGATAGAGTCAGAGAGTGTGTGGGTGTCTAGGTGTGCAAGGTTTCTGCGGGGGAGCGCATGTTGCTGGTCATGGGTGACAAGTGAGGAGGACAGGGATGAGAAAGTGATTAGATGGTGGTCCGGTAGAGGGAGAGGGGAGGTGGTGAAGTTAGATAGGGAGCAGAGGCGGGTGAAGACCAGGTATAATGTATGTCCAATATACTTTTATACGCATGTATTTTGAGCTAAAATCATTTTTGCAATTGGGCTTCATGAAAATTTTTTCACTGCTTTGCTTTTACATTCCCTGTAGATTCAACTTTTGATGTGGTCTGTGGCCATAATTAAGCTGGAAGGAGTTCAGAAAAAGACAGATCAGAGTTAGAAACTCTCCCATTGGACTGTAAGAATGAGTTCACTGAAAAATTATCAGTTAACCCATTCTGCAACACAAAAGATACAGCAGTCAAAAGTGAAAAATTTTGAAAAATAATTTTTGGACCAAAAATACATGAATTTTCCTGAGAAAAAAAAATGTCCAAAAAAGGTAAATAAACCCTCTAGCATGTTCTCTCTCCTCCTTGGCGCGGACCGTCTTTGGGTATCTCCACCATTCTCTAGCATTAGTAGAGGTATAGACTATAGAAACTACAAGTCTCTTCATACGTGCATGTGCACAGAGACCAGTCACTCTAGGACAGAGGATGGGGGGAAGCTGCTGGGGACCTGCCTGTCTGACTAGTTTCCAGTGCAGCTCGGTCCCCAGCGACTTTTGGAGTATGTTTTTCACTGAAACACCACAGCTGGCTGAGATCCCACATCCTATTGGTTAATGCATGCTGCCTGTGGATTCCCTTTAATGCAAAAATTCTGCCACAAATTTTTATGACCCCAAAAACCATTTATATGACAGTGCAGCGCTTTAAAAGATAAACAAATCAATCCCTTTATGACCCCAAAGTGCTGCTCTAACAGTGAGAAATCACATTTTGAAGTTCAGTCTGTAAGTGCATTGGGATGTGAGGATGCACTTACAGCTCCTCAGCCTCCGCAGTATTGATGAACTAGCAGCACCCTCCCCTGACGGATTGACAGGTCAGTGGACGTGTACCAAAGCAATCAACCTATCAATCAGCCAGGGAGCATGCTGATAGTTCAGCAATACTGCGCAGGCTGAGGAGCTGTAAGTGCATCCTCACACCCCAATGCATTTATAGACTGAACTTCAAGATACGATTTCTCACTGCTGGAGCAGCACTTTGGAGTTATTAAGGGGTCAACAGGCTTATCTTTTAAAGGGCTACAGAGGCCTATAAATGGTTTTGGGGGAAGGGAGTAAACCCTTTAAACAGTGATCTGAAAATGTTTTTTCGAGCTTCATTATGTCTTACATAGATCTCCAGGATGTCAACCACCGCTGCTCCTCATTCCCTCTGTAATCAATATCTCAGACATCTGGAATGGCTTCTCCTTCTCATTACATCCCGAGAAGCATAGGTCCATGTCAGCCGCACAGACATCCGTCCACACTCCCATCACCTTAATCTCCAGAAGACAATTATCTCCGGATGAATCGGACAGTCTAAGTGACGATGTGTCAGATAAATGAGGTCTGCCGAGCAATGGATCCTATGGGAGATGATCACCCGGAGTAATATTAGAGCTCTTCAAAGCCTTTCTCCAGCATGTATGATGGTGTCCCAGCGCTGCACTGCAAAACGCACTATGATATATGTATATATATATATATATATATATATATATGTACCGATACATCTGGCTTCTATATAGTGGCAGATAAGCGCTGACATTCCTGATGGCTGTGGGGGGGGGGGCTGGTAATAATTTTACTGGAAATGTGAGCAAATGGTGCGAATCCGATCTTTACAATGTAATACATACGTGAGTAACGCTGAGAAACGCCTGGACTACATCATTTACTGCGCGAAGGATCATCAAAAGAATTTCCCCACCATTTGGCATCTAAGTGAGACTATATTAGAGAATGGCTCGCAATTTTTTTGCTACAATTTTATTATTATGGGTAATTTCAACTTCCCAGCCTTGTGGACCTTTAATTTTTAGATATTTTTTAGTCTCTCCCATAAATCTGCCAAAAAAAATCCCAAAGGTCTCGTGAATTTGCCACCATGATGAGCCACGGTCATACTTGCCGATAGTCCCAATTTTCCCAAAATTTTCAAATTGGCAAATTCCAATCTGTCATGTGCCAAAAATTAGTAAACCCCACTCAAAAGGGGGCACACCTGTCCAATTTTGTATGTTCCAGGTGGAGCTGGACGAGATATGTTGGA
Organism: Oophaga sylvatica; assembly: GCA_033576555.1. Taxonomy (NCBI): domain Eukaryota; kingdom Metazoa; phylum Chordata; class Amphibia; order Anura; family Dendrobatidae; genus Oophaga; species Oophaga sylvatica. The sequence continues at coordinate 76,802 of JARQOD010001420.1, read as the reverse complement.
CTTGTGGTGTCGAACCTTCACTGGTCACCCATTAGGCCGTATCCTAAATCACCAGGGCAAATTTTCGGCCACATGCAGCCTCCTCCAACCATTACAGTTAATAGTTGCAAATTATTTGAAAACTTAGAAATAAATGATGAAATTAAGCAAGAAGTATTAAGCAAGAAGTTGGCTTGCTATTTTTCTTAATCAGCAGCATTTTCTGGTTGCTGACAGAAGTCTTGCCCACTTGTCAAAGGGGAAGGACTTGGAAAAATATTGTCGTATTGTAGGCAGGGAAAAGGGGGGAGGCTCCTGCTGCAGTCATTTATCTTATGGACACACACAGGACAGTTAAAGAATAGGAGGATGGTAGAAATCTCAGAAACATACAGAAAATATTTCTTTATGTGTTTTTTTGTGTGTCTGCCCAAAAAGGGGAGAAGGTTTAGAATGTAGGTTGTAGAATTTTTTTTTTTTGCTGCAATTTCTGTGTTTAGCATTATTTCAAGTACTATGTGCCCTGGCTTATTGCCAAGTTTACTTTGGTGCCAATCCGAGTCCCGGCACAGTCTCATATGACTAGACAAAATGGAATGATTGCCAGAAATGTGCAGCATGTAGCGCTATTTTTGAAATAAAGATGGAGGAAACCACACGGAAACCTCAATAAAAGTCAGCAGGGTCCAGTAATGACAGGTTGGGTCCATTGTAATGGATGCATGAAGCAAATCATAAAGTATTTGTGAGCAGAAGTAAAGTGGACCCTTGACTGTCTCTGAAAATTCTGTTAAAAAGCTTGAAAAATTCCCCGAGTTCTCTTGATTCTGTCACTATTTATCATTTTAGGCTGCATTGCTCGATTGCAGAAATATTCACATTTGTTACGTTTGGAGCGCAGTATGGGAATTCTCTGCTTTGAAGTCCAACTGTGCATTTCTTCAGAGCTTTCTCTGGGGGTGTGCACTTTAACTCCTCCCTCACAGACCCTGCCAATCACAGCTCAGCGGCTGATCTAGCAGTTTAGTAGTCGCAGAATTTTGATTGGCAGCATCTGGGAAAGAGGAGTGAAAACACACACCTCCAGAGAAGACTCAGAAGAAATGCACAGTTGGACTGCAAAGCAGAGATTTCACATGCTGTGCTCCAAAAGCAACAAATGTGAATATCTTTGCATTGCAGAGATGCAGTTCAAAATGGAAAAAACAGCAAAATCACGGGTTCTCAGGGATTTTTACAAACATATTTAAATTGTTCTAATAAATGCCAGGTCCTCTTTAAGAACCTAACCCTGTCCTACAGATGTAGTTTGCTGCATTGTGAAATTGTTCTCAAAAGTTTCCATACCCTGGAATTTTTGCTTTCTTGGCCTTTTTTCAGAGGATATGAATGATAACACCAAAACTTTTTCTCCCCTCATGGTTAGTGGTTGGGTGAAGCCATTTATTGTCAAACTATTGTGTTTTCTCTTTGTAAATCATAATGACAACCCAAAACATCAAAATGAACCTGATCAAAAGTTCACATACCTTGGTGAATTTGGCCGGATAACCTGCACAGAAGTTGACACAAATGGGTTTGAATGGCTACTAAAGGTAACATCCTCCCCTGTGACCTGTTTGCTTGTAATCAGTGTGTGTGCTAAAAGCTGAATGAGTTTCTGCGATCCAGACAGACAACGATCCAAAACACAAGGCCAAGTCGACCTGTCATTGGCTACAGCAGAACAAAGTGAAGGTTCTGGAGTGGCCATCTCAGTCTCCTGACCTCAATATCATTGAGCCACTCTGGGGAGATCTCCAGCGTGCAGTTCATGCTACAGCCCAGGAATTTACAGGAACTGGAGGCTTTTTGCCAAGAAGAGAAGAGTGGGCAGCTTTACCATCTGAGAAAATAAAGAACCTCATCCACAACGACCACAAAAGACTTCAAGCTGTCATTGATGTTAGAGGGTGAAATACACGGTATTAAGAAATGGGGTATGGGAACTTTTGATCAGGGTCAGTTGGATAATTTGGGTCATATTTTGGGATATTTTGTCATTATGATTATGAGTAGTTTGACAATAAATGGCTTCACCCAACCTCTGAAAAAAGGCCAAGAAAGCAAAAATTCTGCTGGGGTATGTAAACTTTTGAGCCCAACTGTATAATTCTATCTCCAGTGCAGAACTTTATACTCTTTCCTACACTGATACATTGTAACAAACATAGTCTTGTGACTAAAACCAGTTTTCAAACTCACATATAAATAAGAATTGACCCTATTCGTTGACTGCAAGAAGAGAAGAAATACAAAGTATAAGAGAGACGAGAACATTCCATTATACAATGATCTCATTCATTTGCATAAAATGTCCCCTGTAATCACATTGTTAGGTGGTTCCCACATTACTCTTTGTGAATAAGCAGCAGAATGCTCAAAACTGCTTATTTTTAAGTGTATTGCACCCCGGCCCAACAGCATCTACTGGTCAGGAAGGATGCGCGGGTCAGGGTCAGTGACATCTCTCTGCTCATCATTTTATTCTGAAATGGTACCTGATAAATTTCACGATCAAAGCAAAAGTTATCAAACAAAGAGCATTGCCTGCTTAACCCCTCTCTGCCATTGGACGTACTATCCCGTCCATAAAACCCGTGCCAATCTGCCCATGGACGGGATAGTGTCCAGGTCGATCAGCTGCGCTCCAGGGGAAGCGCAGCTGATCCCGCCGGGTGTCAGCTGATTATCACAGCTGACACCCGGTACTATGTGCCAGGAGTGGTCACGGACCGCTCCCGGCACATTAACCCCTGGCACACCACGATCAACATGATCGCGGTGTACCGGGGGCACAGGGAAGCATGCGCAAGGGAGGGGGCTCCCTGCACGCTCCCCTGAGGCCCTCAGAACAGCGCAATGTTCTGAAGGTCTCTTCCCTGCAGGACCCCGGATCCAAGATGGCCGTCGTGTCCTGCAGGGAGGCCGCTTCCTCAGTGCCTGCTGAGAGCAGGCACTGAGAAGCCTGCAGCAGTGCCAGAGCAATAGCTGGTGAGACCAGCGATCTGATAAAATACAGTGATGTTCCACCCTGGCACAAAGTAAAAAAGTTAAAAAAAAACAAAATCACAAGTGTAAAAAAAAATTTCAAAATGAAGAAAAAAAAATATTCCCCAATAAATTCATTTCTTCCTGTAAATAAAAAAAAAAAACAATAAAAGTACACATATTTGGTATCGCTGCGTCCAAAACAACCCCCCCTATAAAACTGTCCCACTAGTTAACCCCTTTAATGAACCCTTAAAAAAAAAAGCAAAAAAACAATGCTTAATCATCATACCGCCGAACAAAAAATGGAATAACACGCGATCAAAAATACCGATATAAATAAACATGGTACCGCTGAAAACGTCATCTTGTCCCGCAAAAAACGAGCCACACACAGCATCATCAGCGAAAAAATAAAAAAGTTATAGCTCGCAGAATAAAGCGATGCAAAAATAATTATTTTTTATATAAAATTGGTATTATTGTATAAAAGCCCCAAAACATAAAAAAATGAAATAAATGAGGTATCGCCGTAATCGTACTGACCCGAAGAATAAAACTGCTTTATCAATTTTACCACACGCGGAACGGTGGAATCGCCCCCCTTCAAAAGAAATTCATGAATTGCTAATTTTTGTTCATTCTAACCTCCCAAAAATCGAAATAAAAAGCGATTAAAAAATGTCACGTGCTCAAAAATGGTACCAATAAAAACGTCAACTCGTACCGCAAAAAATAAGACCTCACATGACTCTGGGCCAAAATATGCAAAAATTATAGCTCTCAAAATGTGATGAAGTAAAACTATTTTTGCAATAAAAAGCGTCTTTTAGCGTAACAGCTGCCAATCATAAAAACCCCCTATAAATACTAAATCAAACCCCCCTTTATCACCCCCTTAGTTAGGGAAAAATAATAAAATTAAAAAAATGTATTTATTTCCATTTTCCCATTAGGGTTAGGGTTAGGGTTGCGGCTAAAGTTAGGGTTAGGGTTGCGCCTAAAGTTAGGGTTAGGAGTGTGTTAGGGTTAGGTTTGTGGTTAGGGTTATGGTTAGGGTTGGGACTAGGGTAAGGGGTGTGTAGGGGTTAGGGTTGGAGTTAGAATTGGGGGGTTTCCGCTGTTTAGGCACATCAGGGGCTCTCTAAATGTGACATGGCGTCTGATCTCAATTCCAGCCAATTCTGCATTGAAAAAGTCAAACAGTGCTCCTTCACTTCTGAGCTCTGCCATGTGCCCAAACAGTAGTTTACCCCCACATATGGGGTATCAGCGTACTCAGGACAAATTGCACAATAACTCTTGGGGTCCAATTTCTTCTGTTATCCTTGGGAAAATAAAAAATGGGGGCAAAAATATCATTTTTGTAAAAAAAAAATATTTTTTTTGTTTTTACGGCTGTACGTTATAAACTTCTGTGAAGCACTTGGGGGTTCATAGCGCTCACCACACATCTAGATTAGTTCCTTGTGGGGTCTATTTTACAAAATGGGGTCACTTGTGGGGGGTTTCCACTGTTTAGGCACATCAGGGGCTCTCCAAATGCGACATGATGCCCGCAGACCATTCCATCAAAGTCTGCAATCCAAAACGTCACTACTTCCTTCCGAGACCCAACACGTGCCAATACAGTAGTTTTCTCCAACATATTTGTATCAGCGTACTCAGGACAAATTGGACAACAACTTTTGGGGTCCAGTTTCTCCTGTTACCCTTGGGAAAATAAAAAGTTGGGGACTAAAAGATCATGTTTGTGGAAAAAAATATGAATTTTTTATTTTCATGCTCGGGCGTTATAAACTTTAGTGAAACACCTTGGGGTTCAAAGTTCTCACTACACATCTAGATAAGTTCCTTGAGGGGTCTAGTTTCCAAAATGGTGTCATTTGTTGGGGGTTTCCACTGTTTAGGCAGATCAGGAGCTCTCCAAACACGACATGGCGTCCAGCCAATTCTGCGTTGAAAAAGTCAGACGGCGCTCCTTTCCTTCCAAGCTCTGCCATGCACCCAAACAGTGGTTTACCCCAACATATGGGGTATCAGCGTACTCAGGAAAAATTGCACAATAACTTTTGGAGTCTTGTTACCCTTGGGAAAATAAAAATTGGGGTGAAAAGATCATTTTTTTGGAAAATATATGATTTTTTAATTTTACGGCTCTACGTTATAAACTTGTGTGAAGCACTTGGGGGTTCAAATTGCTCACCACGATCTAGATAAGTTCCTTAGGGGGTCTAGTTTCCAAAATGGGGTCACTTGTGGGGGGTTTACGCTGTTTAGGCTCATCTTGGGCACTGCAATTGGAACATGACCCCCATCAATGTTTGCATTCCAAAACGTTATTACTTCCTTTCCAAGCCCTGCCGTGCGCCCAAACAGTTCCCCCCCTACATATGGGGTATCAGCGTACTCAGGACAAATTGGACAACAACTTTTGGGGTCCAATTTCCTTGGGAAAAATAAAAAATTTGGGACTAAAAAATCATTTTTGTGGAAAATTGTTTTTTTTTTTCTCACCCAGGCATTATAAACTTTTGTGAAACACTTGGGGGTTCAAATGCTCTCAACAGATCTAGATAAGTTCCATAGGGGGTCTAGTTTCCAAAATGGTGTCACTTGTGAGGGGTTTCCACTGTTTAGGCACATCAGGGCTCTCCAAACGCGACATGGCGTCCAATCTCAATTCCAGCCAATTTTGGTTTGAAAAAGTCAAACGGCGCTCCTTCCCTTACGAGCTCTGCCGTGTGCCCAAACAGTGGTGTACCCCCACATATTGGGTATTGGCGTACTCAGGAGAAATTGCACAACAACTTTATCTGTCCATTTTCTCCTTTTACCCTTATGAAAATAAAAAAAAGTTTGTAAAAGATCATTTTTGTGACTAAAAAGTTAAATATTCATTTTCTCCTTCCACGTTGCTTCAGCTCCTGTGAAGCACCTGAAGGGTTAATAAACTTCTTGAATGTGGTTTGAGACCTTGAGGGGTGCAGTTTTTAGAATTATGTCACTTTTGGGTATTTTCTGCCACATAGACCCCTCAAAGTGACTTCAAATGTGAGGTGGTCCCTAAAAAAAAATGGCTTTTTAAATTTTGTTGTAAAAATTAGAAATCGCTGGTCAACTTTTAACCCTTATAATTTCCTAACAAAACAAATTTTTGGTCCAAAATTGTGCTGATGTAAAGTAGACATGAGGGAAATGTTATTTCTTAACTATTTTGTGTGACATATTTCTCTGTTTTAAGGGAATAAAAATTCAAAGTATGAAAATTGCAAAATTTTCAAAATGTTTGCCATTATTTGCATTTTTTTTTAAAATAAACGCAAGTTATATCGAAGAAATTTTACCACTAACGTGAAGTACAATATGTCACGAGAAAACAGTCTCAGAATCGCCAATATCCGTTGAAGCGTTCCAGAGTTATAAAGAGACAGTGGTCAGATTTGTAAAAATTGGCCCGGTCATTAACGTGCAAACCACACTTGGGGGTGAAGGGGTTAAAGTGGACCCCCAGCTCTGAGAATCACATTAATTAGGTGCATTTCAGAAAGGCTTCTCTGCTGGTCAGTATGTGATATGATATATGTGCCAGAAAAGATATTACATTTCTGAAGATGCTGGAAACTTGTTTCTTTTGTACTGTAAGGCTAAGTTCACACGTTGCGGAATTGCCGCGGAAATTTCCGCGGCAATCCCGCACTTCTCCCGCAGGAAATACGCACGTTTTTTGTGTGCTGATTCCCGCCAGAATAATAGCGTTTTGCAAGCGTAATTAGCTTGCAGAATGCTAGCGTTTTCCTAGCGATCTGTAGCATCGTTTGGAAAACTGATTGACAGGTTGGTCACACGAGTCAAACATAGTGTTTGACAAGTGTGACCAACTTTTTACTATTGATGCCGCCTATGTCGCATCAATAGTAAAAAGATCTAATGTAAAAATAATAAATAATGATATTCTCACCTTCCGGCGGCCCCCGCAGCCTTCCCGCCTTCAGCGACGCTCCGGCAACTCCGGTCCCAAGGATGCTTTGCGGCAAATCACACCGATGACGTAGCATCTCGCGAGACCGCTATGCCATCTGGGTGATTCTCGCAAAGGACTCTTGGGACCGGAAGTTGCCGGGAGCGTCGCTGAAGGCGGGAAGGCTGCGGGGGCCGCGGGAAGGCTGCGGGGGCCGCCGGAAGGTGAGAATATCATTATTTTTTATTTTAATTATTGTTTTACCAGGGATATGGTACCCAGGGCCTGGAGGAGAGTCTCCTCTCCTCCAGACCCTGGGTACCACCGCACATGAACCGCTTACATTCCGCAAAATTAATGAACATGTTGCTATTTTTTCCGCAAAGCGTTTTTTTCGCGGAAAAAAACGCAACATGTGGCCAAAACATGCGGAATCAATTAACATGTATAGGATGCTTAATGCTTGCGTTTTTATCGCGTTTTTACCGCGGAAAACCGCGGAAAAACCGCGAAAAAAACGCAATTATTCCTGATCGTGTGCACTTAGCCTAACTGTAACTGTACAATCCAGAGCTGCACTCACTATTCTGCTGGTGCAGTCACTGTATACATACATTACATTACTGATCCTGAGTTACATCCTGTATTATACTCCAGAGCTGCACTCACTATTCTGCTGGTGCAGTCACTGTGTACATACATTCCATTACTGATCCTGAGTTACATCCTGTATTATACTCCAGAGCTGCACTCACTATTCTGCTGGTGCAGTTACTGTGTACATACATTACTGATCCTGAGTTACATCCTGTATTATACCCCAGAGCTGCACTCACTATTCTGCTGGTGCAGTCACTGTGTACATACATTACATTACTGATCCTGAGTTACATCCTGTATTATACTCCAGAGCTGCACTCACTATTCTGCTGGTGCAGTCACTGTGTACATACATTACATTACTGATCCTGAGTTACATTCTGTATTATACTCCAGAGCTGCACTCACTATTCTGCTGGTGCAGTCACTGTGTACATACATTACATTACTGATCCTGAGTTACATCCTGTATTATACTCCAGAGCTGCACTCACTATTCTGCTGGTGCAGTTACTGTGTACATACATTACTGATCCTGAGTTACATCCTGTATTATACCCCAGAGCTGCACTCACTATTCTGCTAGTGCAGTCACTGTGTACATACATTACATTACTGATCCTGAGTTACATCCTGTATTATACTCCAGAGCTGCACTCACTATTCTGCTGGTGCAGTTACTGTGTACATACATTACTGATCCTGAGTTACATCCTGTATTATACCCCAGAGCTGCACTCACTATTCTGCTGGTGCAGTCACTGTGTACATACATTACATTACTGATCCTGAGTTACATCCTGTATTATACTCCAGAGCTGCACTCACTATTCTGCTGGTGCAGTTACTGTGTACATACATTACTGATCCTGAGTTACATCCTGTATTATACCCCAGAGCTGCACTCACTATTCTGCTGGTGCAGTCACTGTGTACATACATTACATTACTGATCCTGAGTTACATCCTGTATTATACTCCACAGCTGCACTCACTATTCTGCTGGTACAGTCACTGTGTACATACATTACATTACTGATCCTGAGTTACATCCTGTATTATACTCCAGAGCTGCACTCACTATTCTGCTGGTGCAGTTACTGTGTACATACATTACTGATCCTGAGTTACATCCTGTATTATACCCCAGAGCTGCACTCACTATTCTGCTGGTGCAGTCACTGTGTACATACATTACATTACTGATCCTGAGTTACATCCTGTATTATACTCCAGAGCTGCACTCACTATTCTGCTGGTGCAGTCACTGTGTACATACATTACATTACTGATCCTGAGTTACATTCTGTATTATACTCCAGAGCTGCACTCACTATTCTGCTGGTGCAGTCACTGTGTACATACATTACATTACTGATCCTGAGTTACATCCTGTATTATACTCCAGAGCTGCACTCACTATTCTGCTGGTGCAGTTACTGTGTACATACATTACTGATCCTGAGTTACATCCTGTATTATACTCCAGAGCTGCACTCACTATTCTGCTGGTGCAGTCACTGTGTACATACATTACATTACTGATCCTGAGTTACATCCTGTATTATACCCCAGAGCTGCACTCACTATTCTGCTGGTGCAGTCACTGTGTACATACATTACATTACTGATCCTGAGTTACATCCTGTATTATACCCCAGAGCTGCACTCACTATTCTGCTGGTACAGTCACTGTGTACATACATTACATTACTGATCCTGAGTTACATTCTGTATTATACTCCAGAGCTGCACTCACTATTCTGCTGGTGCAGTCACTGTGTACATACATTACATAACTGATCCTGAGTTACATCCTGTATTATACTCCAGAGCTGCACTCGCTATTCTGCTGGTGCAGTCACTGTGTACATACATTACATTACTGATCCTGAGTTACATCCTGTATTATACTCCAGAGCTGCACTCACTATTCTGCTGGTGCAGTCACTGTGTACATACATTACATTACTGATCCTGAGTTACATCCTGTATTTTACCCCAGAGCTGCACTCACTATTCTGCTGGTGCAGTCACTGTGTACATACATTACATTACTGATCCTGAGTTACATCCTGTATTATACCCCAGAGCTGCACTCACTATTCTGTTGGTGCAGTCACTGTGTACATACATTACATTACTGATCCTGAGTTACATTCTGTATTATACTACAGAGCTGCACTCACTATTCTGCTGGTGCAGTCACTGTGTACATACATTACATTACTGATCCTGAATTACATCTGTATTATACTCCAGAGCTGCACTCACTATTCTGCTGGTGCAGTCACTGTGTACATACATTACATTACTGATCCTGAGTTACATTCTGTATTATACTACAGAGCTGCACTCACTATTCTGCTGGTGCAGTCACTGTGTACATACATTACATTACTGATCCTGAGTTACATCCTGTATTATACCCCAGAGCTGCACTCACTATTCTGTTGGTGCAGTCACTGTGTACATACATTACATTACTGATCCTGAGTTACATTCTGTAGTATACTACAGAGCTGCACTCACTATTCTGCTGGTGCAGTCACTGTGTACATACATTACATTACTGATCCTGAGTTACATCCTGTATTACACTCCAGAGCTGCACTCACTATTCTGCTGGTGCAGTCACTGTGTACATACATTACTGATCCTGAGTTATATCCTGTATTATACTCCAGAGCTGCACTCACTATTCTGCCTGTGCAGTCACTATGTACATACATTACATTACTGATCCTGAGTTACATCCTGTATTATACTCCAGAGCTGCAGTCACTATTCTGCTGGTGCAGTCACTGTGTACATACATTACATTACTGATCCTGAGTTACATCCTGTATTATACTACAGAGCTGCACTCACTATTCTGCTGGTGCAGTAACTGTGTACATACATTACATTACTGATCCTGAGTTACATCCTGTATTATACTCCAGAGCTGCACTCACTATTCTGCTGGTGCAGTCACTGTGTACATACATTACATTACTGATCCTGAGTTACATCCTGTATTATACCCCAGAGCTGCAATCACTATTCTGTTGGTGCAGTCACTGTGTACATACATTACATTACTGATCCTGTACTGATCCCAGGATACAATTTGTTTCAGCAGCAGATCTCTCTTTTATAACAGACCTGCTGATCCCACTGAGATGTCCTAGAAAGCAAGTCCTCAGTTTCCTTGGAGCGCCCCCAAAGGAAAAATTAAGTATTAGACAGTTGCCTTTGAAATCAATGGGCTGCCATTTAATTTATGAACTTTTCTGATCCACTGAAAAGATAAAAAAAACAACATTTTTTACTCTCAGCGAATGGATGAGGGTCCTGATTGGGTGCACTACGATTACTGACCAGAATTCCTTATTAAGTTTTAGGAGAATATTTCCTTCTAATTTGCTCTATGGGATAATATGCAGCAATCAGCCGCCCGGCATCAACCAGTCAGTAAATGTTCCTGGTGGCAACGATGACAAATGTATCATTTATTTTCCCAGAACGTTCCGTGTACAATGTGTCTGGAATAACCCAAACCAGTCACTCAAAATCCGCTCAAGTAGCCGTGTTATTATCCGGGCTCCAGCTGTAGGGTTTTGGAATTGCACTGAGCCTGAACTCATGACCCTTATAGAAGTCCACAAATTGCAGCGATAAGTGAGATGCGCTGACAGACGACAGCACTCCGGGCATCAGACATTTATTCTACTGTCTGGGAAGTGACAGCTTGTGATGGTAATAACGACTGTGGATGTGACGGGAAACACTGTATTCTAGAGCTATACTATCCATACCATACATGGCTCAGACACAGAAGCCTTCTATCTATTATCTATCTATCTATCTATCTATCTATCTATCTATCTATCTATCTATCTATCTATCTATCTATCTATCTATCTATGTATCTAACTATCTTTCTATCTATCTGTCTGTCTATTATCTATCATCTATCTATTATCTATCATCAATCTATCTATCTAGCTATTACAGTTTTGCTCAAAAGTTTACATACCCCGTCATATTTTTTGCTTTCTTGGCCTTTTTTCAGTGAATATGAATGATAACACCAAAACTTTTTCCCTACTCATGGTTAGTGGTTGGGTGAAGCCATTTATTGTCAAACTACTGTGTTTTCTCTTTTTAAACCATAATGATAACCCAAAACATCCAAATCACCCTGATCAAAAGTTCTCATACCCTTGTGATTTTGGCCTAATAACATGCACAGAAGTTGACACAAATGGGTGTGAATGGCTACTAAAGGTAACATCCTCACCTGTGACCTGTTTGCTTGTAATCAGTGTGTGTGCATAAAAGCTGAATGAGTTTCTGGGATCCAGACAGACTCTTGCACCTTTCATCCAGTCACTGATATTTCTGGATTGTGAGTCATGAGGAAAGCAAAAGAATTGTCAATGGATCTACGGGAAAAGGTAGTTGAACTGTATAAAACAGGAAAGGGATACAAAAATATATCCAAGGAATTGATAATGGCAGTCAGCAGCGTTCAAACTGTGATTAACAAATGGCAAATCACTTGCTCTGTAAAAACAAAACCATGGTCAGGTAGACCAAGAAAAATCTCATCCACAACTGCCAGGAAAAATGTTCGGGATGCAAAGAAAAACCCACAAATAACATCAGCTGAAATACTGGACTCTCTGAAAACTAGTGACGCGCACCACATGTGTGTACCAGGGCTATGGGGTACTCGGCACCGAGGCCATGGAAGTCTATGGGGAATGTCACTGGCAGCAGAGCTCGGTCCGTGGCCCTGGCGGTCATGCAATGGGGGAATATTTACAGGGGGTTTTAGAATAATAGTTTGTGATGCCACCTGTGGTATCTGATCAAATTGACCAGCGCTGCTATGTAGATCTTCTGAGGGGATGTTATGGGGCAGCTGGATAGTAAGTCTCCCACAGGCGAGACTGGTCCCTCAAAGTCTATGGTGGTGCAGGGTGCAGATAAGAATTCAGTCACACACAATGCAGTCTCTTTCCATACCTTTACTTGTAGATGTTGCAGGTATGTCCCGGGAAGCTGGTCAGGTTGGAGAATGCACATTCAGGGAATTGTTGAGCAGGTTAAAGGCCTCCTTTCTCCTTAAAGTGTATGTGAGTACAAACTTGCATAAAGTCAAGTGCAACTCTTTCTGTAGCAACTACGCCCGGCCAACATTGTGGTGGAGCCTTCTATGTCTCTGATTATCAGATGTTGAAAGAACTAAGCCTATCAGGCTGGCCAAGCCAGGCTCCTGTTCTCCCTGACTCCGGTTACGTATCAGCACTTAGGGCTACCTTCTGCGACTTGAAGTCCAGCAAGGCCTCCGGTTTTCTTATTACTAGACGTGAAGTACTAGCAATGCTTTGGACCCCGGTGTCCGGTTTACTAAGTGAAGGTGATCTGTCACCTAAGTCACTTGTCTTTCTATCTCCACTCGCCCGTCGCCCTGCTCTCGCCCTTAACATAAGCACGGTAGCAGTGGGTGTTGTCGTAAGCTTTCCTTCCAGTGCTCACTGACCTGTTCTCAGTTGCCTCGTTGTTATAACTGCAGTGGTTCCTTTCCTTCTTAGACCCCACTTCGAGTGGCTATCAGGAACTTCTGTCAACTGATTTCAATGCACGCTCTGAGAGTCACTTTCCACTTTCTTAGGAACACAGGCAGCTTGTTCTGAGTAACAGCTTCAATCTCTCTTCCTCTGTCTCTGACAGGAAATCTCCGTCTAGCTCAGGCTGAGCTCTGACTAGAATGTACTGTCTCCTCTCCTCCTCCACACAACTGATCTTGGATGGGATGACTCACTCCTGAGCCACCCTAAGCTTGACTGAACTAACTACTGCTACGTCACACTACTAAATAGTCTGAAATGCCTCTAGTGGCAGTGTTGGGAAATGTGTGATGTGAATGAATATCAGGCTTTACAGTTACCTTCTTGTGCATTTTCCAGGAGACATGTGTGCCTTGCGCAGCTGGGCCACACATCCCCCCTAGTTAAACTCAGCACTCCCGGGCTGAAATAGAAAAGAAAAACATTTTTGTTTTGCATATAACATTAACAATATAAACTCATCCCTTGCGGGAGGTAAGGACTCTTGAACGTTACATTTTGTACAATGGACATTAGAAAATTATCAAAAATACTTTTCAATAAATATATACAGTATAAGACAAGATTCTTGTGGAGGACCCGCACCAAAAACCTCCCACGTGGGTCCTGGGTGGGCTGCAGGACTTCTGAGCTGCAGACCTCACTCTAGGCCACACCATACGGGTTTTTCTTCAGAGGTAGTTTAGGCTTTATGTAAAACCAAGATGGGGCACCGAAGTGTGAACTGTTATGTTACGGTAGCTGAGGAGTGCAGGTAAAAAAGGAAATACACCAGAGCAGTTGGAATCTATGAGATTGCAGTACCCTGACTAACCACCGCAACTAGAGGCAGCCGTGGAGCGTTCCTACGATGGTCCTAGACGCCTCGTCACAGCCTGAGAAACTAACTACACCTAAAGATAGAAATAGGAAAGCTATCTGCCCGGAGCAGAACCCCAAAGATAATAGAAAGCCCCCAAACATGTAATGGCGGTTAGACAAGAGGAAATACTGACACAGAAAGAAAATAGTATGAGCAAACGCTGGGGCCCAAACTATCTAAATAGAAAAGGACAGGAAGGGTACTTACTGCAATCCCAGAAAACCCTGAAAAACACCAACTCTACTAATTTCAAAATCACCTGAGATCACACGACCTCTACCACCTAAATTAGTTCTCTGGTGTAACAAAAACAGCAGCCACTGAAAAAACTGCAAAAAACAAAAGTACAAAACACAGTGGCTGGACTAAACTGAGAGGGCAAAAGCCCCCGGAGGGGACCCAGAAGGCCCCCACAGAAGTGCAGGACAAAATGCAAAAATATAGCAAAAACACAAAATAAGAAATTGTCTTATCTGATAGCAGGAGATGCAGACACGACACAGCAGGCTACAAGGGAAACTGGAAAGAAGGATTCAGACCAGAACAATTGATCACCGGCAACCCTGATGGGAAAATGATTCCCTTAAATAAGACCAATCAGTAACACCTGATTCCCAATCCTCACTAGTACCGCTTGTAACCACCAGAGGGAGCCTCTGCTCAGAACTCATCTCAAACCCATTCACAACAGTACCCCCCCCTTGAGGAGGGGTCACCGAACCCTCATTTGAGCAACCAGGTCGGTCAGGATGAGTTCTATGATACGCACGGATAAGTCTCCTAGCATGGATGTCCGAAGCAAACACCCAAGAATTATCTTCCTGACCATAACCTCTCCATTTAACCAAATACTGGAGTCTTCGTCTAGAAAAACGAGAATCCAATATTTTCTCAACCACATACTCCAGATTGCCCTCAACCAAAACAGGGTCAGGAGGCACAGCAGCAGGAACCACTGGCTCAACAAACCTCTTCAACAAGGACTTGTGGAACACGTTATGGATCTTAAATGTCCCTGGAAGAAGCAAACGAAAAGAAACAGGATTAATAATCTCCATGATCTTATAAGGTCCAATGAACCTAGGCTTAAATTTAGGAGATGCTACTCTCATAGGAATATTCTTTGAGGACAACCAGACCAAGTCCCCCACTTTAAACCGAGGACCATCAGTCCTATGCCGGTTAGCAAACCGCTGGGCCTTCTCCTGAGAGAGGGACAACCTCTCCACTACCTGGTCCCAAATCTGCTGCATACGCTCAACAACAGAGTCAACACCTGGACAGACAGAAGCCTCCGTCTGTCCTGAAGAAAATCGAGGGTGAAACCCAGAATTACAGAAAAACGGAGACATCAAAGTGGCAGAGCTAGCCCTATTATTAAGAGCAAACTCAGCCAAAGGCAAAAAAGAGACCCAGTCATCCTGATCAGCAGACACAAAGCATCTTAGATAAGTCTCCAATGTCTGGTTTGTTCTCTCAGTTTGACCATTGGTCTGAGGATGAAATGCCGAGGAGAAAGACAATTGAACACCCAGTTTAGAACAAAAAGTCCTCCAAAATCTGGAAACAAACTGGACTCCTCTGTCAGACACAATGTTCTCAGGAATGCCGTGTAAACGAACCACGTGCTGAAGGAACAACGGCACCAATTCAGAGGAGGAAGGCAACTTAGGTAATGGCACAAGATGTATCATTTTGGAAAACCTATCACAAATTACCCAGATGGTGGTCATTCTCTGAGAAACAGGAAGATCGGAAATGAAATCCATAGAGATATGGGTCCATGGTCTCTTGGGCACAGGCAATGGCATCAACAAACCACTAGAGCGAGAGCAAGGCTTGGAGCGAGAGCAAGTCCCGCAGGACTGCACAAATTCCCTGACATCGCGAGACAAGGTAGGCCACCAAAAGGACCGACTAACCAAGTCTCTGGTACCAAAAATTCCGGGATGCCCAGCCAATGCGGAACAATGAATCTCAGACATCACACTCTTTTTCCATTGGTCCGGGACAAACAATTTTCCAACAGGGCAGCGCTCGGGCCTATCCTCCTGACACCCCTCCAGAGCAAGTCTCAAATTAGGCGAGATGGCGGAAAGAACTACACCCTCCTTCAAAATAACAGAGGGATCAGATAACTCAGGAGAGTCCGCAAGGAAACTCCTCGAGAGGGCATCCGCCTTAACATTCTTAGTGCCAGGAAGAAAGGAAACCACAAAATTAAAACGTGTGAAAAACAAGGCCCACCTGGCCTGTCTAGGATTGAGTCGCTTGGCAGATTCCAGATAGACCAGATTCTTATGGTCCGTAAGGACCACCACCTGATGTTTGGCTCCCTCCAGCCAATGTCTCCACTCTTCAAAAGCCCACTTCATGGCCAATAACTCCCGATTACCTACGTCATAATTACGTTCAGTAGGAGAAAATTTTCGAGAGAAAAAGGCACAAGGGTTACTTTTAGAGGTCTCTGGATCTTTTTGGGACAAAACGGCACCTGCCCCAATTTCAGAGGCATCAACCTCCACCTGAAATGGCAGAGAAACATCAGGCTGCCGTAGAACAGGAGCAGAAGTGAATCTCTGCTTAAGTTCCTGAAACGCAGAGACTGCCTCAGGAGGCCAATTCACCACATCAGAACCCTTTCTGGTCAAATCAGTTAATGGTTTAACAATAACAGAGAATTACCAATAAATTTACGATAAAAATTGGCAAAACCCAAAAATCTCTGAAGAGCCTTTAATGAAGTAGGTTGGACCCAATCACAGATGGCCTGAACCTTGACCGGGTCCATTTCAATAACAGATGGGGACAAAATGAATCCCAGAAATGAGATCTTCTGTACGCCAAAAAGACACTTTGATCCCTTCACATACAGAGCATTCTCTCTCAAAATCTGGAATACAGTTCGAACATGTTTCACATGAGAGTCCCAGTCATTAGAAAAAATCAAGATATCATCCAAATAAACAATCAGAAACTTGTCCACAAAATCCCTGAAAATGTCATTCATGAAGGACTGGAAGACGGAAGGAGCATTAGTGAGCCCAAAGGGCATCACAAGGTACTCAAAATGCCCTTCAGGGGTGTTAAATGCCGTCTTCCATTCATCCCCGTGCTTAATGCGAATAAGGTTATACGCCCCCCTGAGGTCAAGCTTGGTAAACCAAGTAGCGTTTTTCACCCTGGAAAACAGGTCAGAAATCAAGGGTAACGGGTATTGATATTTCACAGTAATATTGTTCAAGAGACGATAATCAATACACGGCCTTAATGAACCATCTTTTTTGGCCACAAAGAAAAAACCGGCACCTAAGGGTGAAGAGGATGGTCTGATATGACCCTTCTCCAATGATTCCTTGATATAAGACCGCATAGCGTCATGTTCAGGTACAGACAAGTTAAAAAGGCGACCTTTAGGGAATTTACTACCTGGCACTAATTCAATAGCGCAGTCATAGCTCCTATGGGGAGGCAAGGATGCAGATTTACTTTCGCTAAACACATCAGAAAAATCAAACAAAAAGTCAGGAACATCCTCAGCCTGGGGGGAGGCAGAAAAAACAGGAGTGTTGGTATTAACACATTGGCAGCCCCAACTGGTTACAGACACAGATTTCCAATCCAAAACAGGATTATGAGACTGTAACCAAGGGAAACCCAGCACGATAATGTCATGCAGATTATATAGAACCAAAAATTTGCAGCACTCCTGGTGATCAGGTTCAACCCTCATTATCACCTGAGTAGAAAACTGGGGTTTATTCTCAGCCAAAGGGGTAGAATCGATCCCCAGTAGGGGAATAGACTTCTGTAGGGGTATCAAGGGAAATCCACAACGTTTAGCAAAATCATAATCCATCAGGTTAATAGCTGCTCCAGAATCAATGAAAGCCTGAGCAGAAATTGAGGACAGAGAGCATATCAGAGTGACAGTTAATAAAAACTTAGTCTGAACACCACCCAAGACAACTGAGCGTGCAAAACGTCTTCCCCGCTTAGGGCAGACTGAAATAGCATGAGAGGCATCACCACAGTAGAAACATAACCCATTGCGCTTTCGAAACTCATGACGCTGTGCCCCAGACACCACTCCATCACACTGCATGGGCTCAGCAGCTGGCTCACAAGGCAACACCACTCCACGCATACTTCTCCGCTCACGCAAACGTCTGTCAATTTGAATCGCTAATGACATAGAATCATTGAGACCAGAGGGGACAGGGAATCCCACCATAACATCCTTTACATTATCCGACAGACCCTTCCGGAAAAGGGCCGCCAAAGCGTCGTCATTCCATTTGGTCAGGACTGCCCACCTACGGAATCTCTGACAGTATAACTCAGCGTCATCAAGCCCCTGATTTAATGCCAACAAGGCTTTTTCAGCTTGATCAGTGACATTAGGCTCATCGTACAATAACCCCAAAGCCTGAAAAAATGCATCAACATCACTCAAAACAGGATCCCCAGGTATCAGGGAAAAAGCCCAATCCTGAGGATCGCCGCGCAGGAGAGAGATGATAATTTGAACCTGCTGCGCTGCGTTTCCTGAGGACTTAGATTTTAAGGCAAGAAACAATTTACAATTATTTTTAAAATTCTGAAACTTAGCTCGATCCCCTGAAAACAAATCTGGCATGGGGATCCTAGGTTCCACAACAGACAACCTAGCAAGATATGCAGCAATACTCTGAACCTCAGTGGCAAGCTGATCCACACGGCCAGACAACTGTGCAAACTCCATTGGGAGAAAAGATCCTCCCCAGCACCCAGAGATACAGAGGGAAAAAAAAAAAAAAATGCAACAAACAGAAAAATATCTCTGACAACTTTTCTTCCTTCAAAATATTTTTTCCCTTCTGTGAGTACCATACAATTTTTATGGCCGGTGATACTGTTATGTTACGGTAGCTGAGGAGTGCAGGTAAAAAAGGAAATACACCAGAGCAGTTGGAATCTATGAGATTGCAGTACCCTGACTAACCACCACAACTAGAGGCAGCCGTGGAGCGTTCCTACGATGGTCCTAGACGCCTCGTCACAGCCTGAGAAACTAACTACACCTAAAGATAGAAATAGGAAAGCTATCTGCCCCGGAGCAGATCCCCAAAGATAATAGAAAGCCCCCAAACATGTAATGGCGGTTAGACAAGAGGAAATACTGACACAGAAAGAAAATAGTATGAGCAAACGCTGGGGCCCAAACTATCTAAATAGAAAAGGACAGAAGGGTACTTACTGCAATCCCAGAAAACCCTGAAAAACACCAACATACTAATTTCAAAATCACCTGAGATCACACGACCTCTACCACCTAAATTAGTTCTCTGGTGTAACAAAAACAGCAGCCACTGAAAAAACTGCAAAAAACAAAAGTACAAAACACAGTGGCTGGACTAAACTGAGAGGGCAAAAGCCCCCGGAGGGGACCCAGAAGGCCCCCACAGAAGTGCAGGACAAAATGCAAAAATATAGCAAAAACACAAAATAAGAAATTGTCTTATCTGATAGCAGGAGATGCAGACACGACACAGCAGGCTACAAGGGAAACTGGAAAGAAGGATTCAGACCAGAACAATTGATCACCGGCAACCCTGATGGGAAAATGATTCCCTTAAATAAGACCAATCAGTAACACCTGATTCCCAATCCTCACTAGTACCGCTTGTAACCACCAGAGGGGCCTCTGCTCAGAACTCATCTCAAACCCATTCACAACAGTGAACTATTTACAATGAAAGTTTTTGGGCTGGCAAAGTCCACAGCCACGCAGTCCTTTGCATATGAAAACACATTTCCAGTAAAATCACATTTCAATCAACTTTTACCCAGCCGGGTATTCTACTTGAAATAAGCAAAACATTATTAAACATTTCAATAAAGTGCAAATTTTTCTTCAATAAAACTTCTTCAAACTTTATACATGGCAGTAAACCCTGTCTGGGTCCTACTGATTTTTCTTCTTTCTTGCAAACTTCAATAACGTCTTCCACTCCTGGGGCTGGAACGACGCGGTGTTCTTTTGAACGCATAACGAACAAATCATGACCTGCTATCAGCGTTTGAGTGGCCACAGTCCTTGTTACAATTTTGCGATTTGCTTTGCGACTTCCTGGAGGCCTAACAGGTGCCTCTTCTAAATACAGATTTGGCTCAAAAGAAGTCGCTGTGCTCTGCAGCGTTGCAGAATAAGACGCAGGTGCACGCAGTGGCTCAGTTGGGGTCGCACTTGCAGTATAGGATGCAGTATAGGATGCAGGTGCGCGCAGTGGCTCAGTTGGAGACGCACTAACCTGCTGCTGTCGCTGCTCATGCTCCATCACGGACGGCTGGGTCTCCTCCGGTGTCCCTACCGGGGAACTGCATTCCGCTGCGGCCTCCTGGCCTGGCTGGCACTCCGGAACGAGCAGGGCCTCCTCAGCCTCCTTCTCCCCTACCGCATCATCGGTGGAGTCGGGATCAGCACTTTTGGAGCCGGCTTCCGGTTCTTCATCAGCCGCTTGCAGTGGTGGCACAGGTAACGGTTGCACTTCTGGAGGGGAGAGCATTGCGTCCCACAGCAGCCGCTGTTTCAGGGCACGCCAGCTTTTCTCCAGCTCCTCCATATCTTCTCGGTGTCGGGCCAGGTCCCTTAACACCGCTTCCACCTCCACCACTTCTTTCATGGTTTGGTCTGCGTCCCGAGCTGGGGACGGCTCCGGTACAGGCAGTAGCTTTCCTGGGGTACGGGGCCTGCGCGCCACCGCTCCTCCACACAGCATCTCCTGCCCTTCCGCCATCTCTCTCCAGGCCCGACTGTGGTTTCCATCAGGAACAATCTGGTCTCTTCCGTGGAGGCGGGATTTGCGCTTCCTCTTTTTTGCATAGAAGATGAAGAGGAGGCGGATCTCCCTTGCAGTGGGGTAGGATCTCACATTATAGTAGCATTTTGAGAGGGCGGCCATAACTTTCGCGACACAGGGGGGGGTACGCCCACGAATGCACGCCCACCTTCTTCACCAGCGCCTCAGGGGGCGAATATGGCGGCAAAATGGCGGAAAATGGCGCCAAAAACCACAAAAACGCTACACAGTCTTTTTGCACAAAACAGTTCAATAGGCACACAGGACTCACATCCAGTAAGCTTCGTATCCTGTTCGTGACGCCAAAAGATGACACGCACCACATGTGTGTACCAGGGCTATGGGGTACTCGGCACCGAGGCCATGGAAGTCTATGGGGAATGTCACTGGCAGCAGAGCTCGGTCCGTGGCCCTGGCGGTCATGCAATGGAGGAATATTTACAGGGGGTTTTAGAATAATAGTTTGTGACGCCACCTGTGGTATCTGATCAAATTGACCAGCGCTGCTATGTAGATCTTCTGAGGGGATGTTATGGGGCAGCTGGATAGTAAGTCTCCCACAGGCGAGACTGGTCCCTCAAAGTCTATGGTGGTGCAGGGTGCAGATAAGAATTCAGTCACACACAATGCAGTCTCTTTCCATACCTTTACTTGTAGATGTTGCAGGTATGTCCCGGGAAGCTGGTCAGGTTGGAGAATGCACATTCAGGGAATTGTTGAGCAGGTTAAAGGCCTCCTTTCTCCTTAAAGTGTATGTGAGTACAAACTTGCATAAAGTCAAGTGCAACTCTTTCTGTAGCAACTACGCCCGGCCAACATTGTGGTGGAGCCTTCTATGTCTCTGATTATCAGATGTTGAAAGAACTAAGCCTATCAGGCTGGCCAAGCCAGGCTCCTGTTCTCCCTGACTCCGGTTACGTATCAGCACTTAGGGCTACCTTCTGCGACTTGAAGTCCAGCAAGACCTCCGGTTTTCTTATTACTAGACGTGAAGTACTAGCAATGCTTTGGACCCCGGTGTCCGGTTTACTAAGTGAAGGTGATCTGTCACCTAAGTCACTTGTCTTTCTATCTCCACTCGCCCGTCGCCCTGCTCTCGCCCTTAACATAAGCACGGTAGCAGTGGGTGTTGTCGTAAGCTTTCCTTCCAGTGCTCACTGACCTGTTCTCAGTTGCCTCATTGTTATAACTGCAGTGGTTCCTTTCCTTCTTAGACCCCACTTCGAGTGGCTATCAGGAACTTCTGTCAACTGATTTCAATGCACGCTCTGAGAGTCACTTTCCACTTTCTTAGGAACACAGGCAGCTTGTTCTGAGTAACAGCTTCAATCTCTCTTCCTCTGTCTCTGACAGGAAATCTCCGTCTAGCTCAGGCTGAGCTCTGACTAGAATGTACTGTCTCCTCTCCTCCTCCACACAACTGATCTTGGATGGGATGACTCACTCCTGAGCCACCCTAAGCTTGACTGAACTAACTACTGCTACGTCACACTACTAAATAGTCTGAAATGTCTCTAGTGGCAGTGTTGGGAAATGTGTGATGTGAATGAATATCAGGCTTTACAGTTACCTTCTTGTGCATTTTCCAGGAGACATGTGTGCCTTGCGCAGCTGGGCCACACACTAGCGGTTTGGCTGTTTCAAGATGCACAATAAAGAGGCACTTGAAGAAAAATGGGCTGCATGGTCGAGTCGCCAGAAGAAAGCCATTACTGCACAAATGCCCAAAGTATATCTCGCCTACAATACGCGAAACAGCACAGAGACAAGCCTCAAAACTTCTGGAACAAGGTAATTTGGAGTGATGAGACCAAAATTAACTTTTTGGCCACAACCATAAACATTACATTTGGAGAGAGGTCAACAAGGCCTATGATGAAAGGAACACCATTCCTACTGTAAAGCACGGAGGTGGATCAATGGTGTTTTGGGGATTTGTGATCTACAAAGGTGAAGAAAACGTGGTCAAAGTTGAAGGAAAGATGAATGCAGCATGATATCAGCAAATACTGGAGGCAAATTTGCAATCCTCAGCCAGGAAGCTGCGCATAGGACGTACTTGGATGTTTCAACATGACAACAATCCAAAACACAAGGCCAAGTTGACCTGTCAATGGCTACAGAAGAACAAAGTGAAGGTTCTGGAGTGGCCATCTCAGTCTCCTGACCTCAATATCATTGAGCCACCCTGGGGAGATCTCAAGTGCGCAGTACATGCTAGACAGCCCAGGAATTTTCTCCTGATACCCATGTGAAAATTAAATGTTCGGTTCCAAAGTAAATTTTTTGTGAAAATAGTAAAATGTTCATTTTTTCCTTCCACATTGCTTTAGTTCTCGTGAAGTACGTGAAGGGTTAATAAACTTCTTGAATGTGGTTTTGGACACCTTGAGGTGTGCAGCTTTTAGTATGGTGTCACTTTTGGGCATTTTCTGTTATATTGACCCCCCAAACTCACTTCAAATGTGAGGTGGTCCCCAAAAAGATGATTTTTGTAAATTTTGTTTGAAAAATGAGAAATCACTGGTCAAGGTTTAACCCTTATAACGTCCTAACAAAAAAAATTATGTTTCCAAAATTGTGGTGATGTAAAGTAGACATGTGGATGACGCGCACCACATTGGTGGTACCAGGGCTATGGGGTACTCGGCACCGAGCCCATTGATTTCTATGGGAGATGTCACTGGCAGCGGGACTCGGTCCGTGGCCCTGGCGGTCATGCAATGGGGAATATTTACGGGGGATTGTAGATTAGAATAGTTTGTGACGCCACCTGTGGTTTCTGATCTGATTGACCAGCGCTGCAGGGTAGATCTCTGAGGGGATGTTATGGCAGCTAGGTGTTAAGTCCCCCACAGGTGGGACTGGTCCCTCAAAGTCTATGGTGGTGATGCAGGGTGCAGATAAGAATTCAGTCACACACAATGCAGTCTCTTTCCATACCTTTACTTGTAGATGTTGCAGGTATGTCCCGGGAAGCTGGTCAGGTTGGAGAATGCACATTCAGGAATTGTTGAGCAGGTTAGAGACCTCCTTTCTCCTTGTAATGTGTGTGAGTACAAACTTGCATAAAGTCAAGTGCAACTCTTTCAATAGCAATAACTGCGCCCGGCCAACATTGTGGTGGAGCCTTCTATGTCTCTGATTATCAGATGTTGAAAGAACTAAGTCCTTACTTTTGTCGTGCACTGACTCAAAGTCCCCGTTCTCCATGACTCCGGTTACGTATCAGTGCTTAGGGCTACCTTCTGCGACTTGTAGTCCAGAAAGGCCTCCGGTTTTCTTATTACTAGACGTGAAGTACTAGCAATGCTTCGTACCCCGGTGTCCGGTTAAACTGAGTGAGGGTGATCTGTCACCTTAGTCACTCTTACTTCTCCACTCGCCCTTCGCCCTGCTCTCGCCCTTAACATAAGCACATGTAGCAATGGTGTCAAGGTCAGCTTTCCTTCAGTGCTCACTGACCTGTTCTCAGTTGGCTCGTTGGTATAACTGCTGTAGTCCCTTTCCTTCTTTCCTTCACAGAACTCTGTCCAGAGCAGCTCACAGGACGCTTCGTCAGACTGTATTTACGCTGTAGCTCTGAGAGTCACTTTCCACTTTCTTAGGAACACAGGCAGCTTGTTCTGAGATAGCAGTTTCAGATTCAGATATAGTTCTGACTAGGCTAGAGTAAGTCCGTCTACTCGTACTAGCCTCCACGTCTGTATAATGAACTATCTGAGCTCCTTCAGGAATCAGTCTTCACTCCTCTCCCTCCAAGACTGAACCTCTCCTCCCTTCCGTCTGTTTCTGACTGAAACAGAAACTAAACTGCACTGAACAGAATGTGCTCACTCCTCTCCTCCTGCACAGACTGACTGGAATGACTCACTATTGCTACATCACACTACTAAATAGTCTGAAATGCCTCTAGTGGCAGTGTTGGGAAGTGTGCGTGAATGAATATCAGGCTTTACAGTTACCTTCTTGTGCATTTTCCAGGAGACATGTGTGCCTGCGTAGCTGGGCCACACATTGACAATGTTATTTATTAACTATTTTGTGTGATAGGACTCTGATTTAAGTATACAAAAATAAAAGTTTAAAAATTGCAAAATTTTCAAATTTTTGCCAAATTTCCGTTTTTCTCATAAATAAACGCAAGTCATATCGAAGAAATTTTACCACTGACATGAAGTAACAATAGGTCACGAGAAAACAGTTCAGAATCAGTGGGATCCGTTGAAGCGTTCCAGAGTTATAACCTCCTAAAGTGACAGTGGTCAGAATTGAAAAATTGGCCCGGTCATTAAGCTGCAAATTGGCTCTTCACCCAACCACTAACCACGAGTGGAGACAAAGGTTTGGTGTTATCATTCATATTCTCTGAAAAAAGACCAAGAAAGCAAAGATTCTTTTGGGGCATGTAAACCTTTGAGCACAACTTTATCCATCATTTATCTATCTATTATCTATCTATCTATTATCTATTATCTATCTACTATCATCTATCTATCTATCTATCTATCTATCTCTATCATCTATCCCATTCTATCTATCAAGCCAACACGACAGTTATATCCATCTTTCATAGCAGGAAACACGACCATAGATATTCCAAGTTTACATGCAGACGTTTCTACCCGATTTCATCCTTTCGAAGACATAACAGTGCGCGCCTCGTCCCGGAGATATTTGGACTCGGATCCTTTGCTCGCTGCCTATAGAGCCCTCATATTATTTTCTTCTGTCTGTCGCCTCATCCGGATGGAATGCTTGCTGCTTTCGGTCGGGGTAGGAGGGAGGTCCAGCACTTGGCACGCGAATCGGCGGGAATGAATGAAAAACTTTGTATAAATCTGTGAAGAGAATAAAAATGAAATATTAAGGAATAATATGTCCAGAGAATTCTACCAGGATGGAAATATAGAATTTCTTGTGAGATGTAATGGAATACTCTGGCACGCGTGTTCTCACATTGTAACCCACACCCAGCCCCCCGGAGACATTGCTTTTATCTATCTTTGGGGCATTGCTCTGTGATCCTGACTGTACTGCTGTTATCCTTCCATTCCACTGAGACAACCGCTAAGGAAGTAAATCCATGATTTCCCATGGCAGAGCTGTGTGAAGCCTCGTTTTATCCCAGTCTATTAGTGGGAAAATGCAATTATTATCCCTTTTTTTTCATTTGTTTTAGAAAAAATAGAATAAATACAAGGTAAACACCAGTCTGACTTTTTTTTATAGTTTAGACATTATGGGTGCAGCGATAGTGAATATGGGAAGGACATAAAGTCTGTTTTAAACTCGAGAACTTTGTGTGTTTCTAAAACAAATTATTTCCTTTCTGACAAGACGGAGCACAACACAGAGGTCACCGCTCACTTTACAGTGATACATAGTAATCTGGGTGGAGTTGTGATGCTGGATGGTGGCTGAACACTCCTGGTGGTGTAGTTACTCACCTGTCCCGGCTCCTGCACTGGTCTCTGCTTCTTCCTTCTCCTGTGGATGGGTCACTCGGTGCTGGTCAGTGCAGGTCACTACAGAAGCCTGGCATGTAACGCTGATGTCTTTATGTAAGTCACATAAGGCCAGCTCTGTCCGCTGCCTGCTGCCTGAGTATCAGGTAGCACGGGACACTGTGACCATATTATTTCCAGGAGTCTAGCCACATTTCTCACTCGGCTCTGGGGCCGTCAGATGCCAGATTATCCTCTAAACCCGCTACTCAGTGCTACCAACATCAAGATCTATTACCAACTCAGCTCTGCCGCTCCTGAGCGCTTGATGCACAATCAGCTCTGCTTCAGCCAGGTGCCTGACTATCAATTCAGATCTGGTGTTCCTGAGTGCCATGCACATTCCAGTGCTACAGCTAGGTACCTGACTACTAACTCATTTCTGCTATTTCAAAGCACTGTCTGTACCCTCAACTCTGTTGCTTAAAGGTACCTGTCAGCCTACCCATCTCTGCGTATCCAAGCTGCTGTCTGCACCCTCAGTTCTGTTGCATCAAGGTGCCAGCTAGTCTACTCTTCTCTGCTAATTCCAGATGCTGTCTGCATCCTCAGCTCTGTTGCATCAAGGTGCCAGCTAGTCTACTCCTCTCTGCTAATTACATGTGCTGTCTGCACCCTCAGCTCTGTTGCATCAAGGTGCCAGCTAGTCTACTCTTCTCTAGATGTTGAGCGATACTTTCCGATATCCAAAAGTATCGGAATCGGAATGGTATCGCCGATACCCAAAAAATATACGGCGATACCCGATACCGATACCGAAATACAATGTAAGTCTATGGGAACAAAATATCGGAATTAAAAAAAAACCATTCTTGCCTTGTTGGTTAATTGTACATGAAGGAAAACAACAAAGAGTAATGTAGAATGTATTGGGGAGGTTGAGGAGACATTAAAGGCATAGATGTTTAACACAATGCAATGGAATAGCATTAATATTTCTTTTTTGAAATACGTTGGATTGACGAAGAAATTGACAATGTTGTTAACCTTTTTTCTATTTTGTCAAATATGTCTGTTTCACAACTTCCATGCTCTTCACCTTTTTAACTTTTTCACACACTTTCTCCTTCATAATCTTCAGCAGCATCATCTTTCTCATCAAATTATTCTTCATCTTCACCTTCTTAATCTTCTAAAACTTCTTGCTATTCATCTTTTGTTAACATTACTTATATTGTTCTTATTAAACAGTTATTATTCTTCATATTCTACTTCTTCATCTTCTTCCTATTCATCCTTTTCATCATATTCTTATTTGTGACAGACATTCCTGTACTTGTAATCTGTAAAACTCTGAATTTTCATCCTTCCGTTCTTGCTGTCACGAAAGATTTTAATTACAACAGTATTTTCCCGCGTTCAGTTTAGCCTGCAGCAGCATCAGGCATTTTCCAGGGCACCACGAGGAGGAACGGACTCACCCCCATACACTGCTTAGTCTTCTTCTGCTTATAATTTAGAGCATATATTTTGCTCTTCATTTTGGTCTTATACTTAATGTTCTTCTGCTTTTTGATCTTCTGCTTATTGTTCTTCTGTCTCTTGTTCTGTATCTTGTAGTTTGTCTTAACCTTCTTTGTCCTGTTGGTGATGGTACAAAAGCCAATGGAAGTAACGAGGACCACTGACTGTGCTGGAACCCGGGGGGTCCGCAGAAGGAAAAGAGCCAATGGCACAACCGAGGACCACTGACGTTACTGGGACACGGTTACTAAGCAGGAGGTACCTGTGCTCCAAAGCACTACCAAGGAGCAGCAGACGTTGCTGGAACTCGGATACCGACAGGAGGCACCTAGGCCAAAGGCACTGCGGAGAACCAGCTGACGGTACTGGAACCCGGAAAGGGTAGCAAAGGTACAAGACCAATAAAGTAACGAGAACCACTGACTGTGTTGTAACCCAGGAGAAGAAAAAGGAGAAGGCAGCAATTGCCGCAACCGGGGGAACAGCTGACATTACGGGAACACGGTTAACAAGCAAGGTTAACCTGTGCTAAAGCACTTCCGAAACACAGCGTTGCTTGTAACCGGATAAAGGAACTGGAGGCAGCAGGCCAAGTCCACTGCGGGAACCAGCTGACGTTACGGGAACCCGAGGGTAACAAAGGACAAGAGACGCAAAAACTACCGAGAAACCAGCTGGCGGTGTGGTAACCCAGGATGAGAAAAAAGAACCAGGTGGAACAGCCAGGACTGTTTGCCGTTAAACAGCAGGGGAACAGCTACATTACTGAACCAGTAGACGGGGAAGGTAACTGTGCTACCGGGCACATCCGAGAACCACTGACGGTGTTGGAACCCGGGATGATAAAAAGAACAGGTGGAGGCAGCAGGACTTTTTGCCGTTCACACACAGGGAACAGCTGACATTACGAACCCCAGTAACACGGGCAAGTGTAACTGTGCTAACAGCACTTCCGAGAAACAACTGCGGTGTTGTAGCCCAGGGATGAGAAGAGAACAGGTGGAGGCAGCAGGACTTTTTGCCGTTCACACAGCAGGGGAACAGCTGACATTACTGAACCCCAGTAACACGGGAGCAAGTGTAGACTGTGCTAACAGCACTTCCGAGAAACAACTGGCGTGTTGTAACCCAGGGATGAGAAGAGAACAGGGTGGAGGCAGCAGACTGTTTGCCTTTCACACAGCAGGGAACAGCTGACATTACTGAACCCCAGTAACACGGGAGCAAGTGTTAACTGTGCTAACAGCACTTCCGAGAAACAACATGGCGGTGTTGAAAGCCCAGGGATGAGAAGAGAACATGGTGGAGGCAGCAGGACGTTTGCCGTTCACACAGCAGGGGAACAGCTGACATTACTGAACCCCAGTAACACGGGAGCAAGTGTAGACTGTGCTAACAGCACTTCCGAGAAACAACTGGCGGTGTTGTAACCCAGGGATGAGAAGAGAACAGGTGGAGCAGCAGGACTGTTTGCCGTTCACACAGCAGGGGAACAGCTGACATTACTGAACCCCAGTAACACGGGAGCAAGTGTTAACTGTGCTAACAGCACTTCCGAGAAACAACTGGCGGTGTTGTAACCCAGGATGAGAAGAGAACATGGTGGAGGCAGCAGGACTTTTGCCGTTCACACAGCAGGGGAACAGCTGACATTACTGAACCCCAGTAACACGGAGCAAGTGTAGACTGTGCTAACAGCACTTCGAGAAACAACTGGCGGTGTGTAACCCAGGGATGAGAAGAGAACAGGTGGAGGCAGCAGGACTGTTTGCCGTTCACACAGCAGGGGAACAGCTGACATTACTGAACCCCAGTAACACGGGAGCAAGTGTTTAACTGTGCTAACAGCACTTCCGAGAAACAACTGGCGGTGTTGTAGCCCAGGGATGAGAAGAGAACATGGTGGAGGCAGCAGGACTTTTTGCCGTTCACACAGCAGGGGAACAGCTGACATTACTGAACCCCAGTAACACGGGAGCAAGTGTTAACTGTGCTAACAGCACTTCCGAGAAACAACTGGCGGTGTTGTAACCCAGGGATGAGAAGAGAACATGGGTGGAGGCAGCAGGACTGTTTGCCGTTCACACAGCGGGAACAGCTGACATTACTGAACCCCAGTAACACGGGAGCAAGTGTTAACTTGCTAACAGCACTCCGAGAAACAACTGGCGGTTTGTAGCCCAGGGATGAGAAGAGAACATGGTGAGGCAGCAGGACTTTTTGCCGTTCACACAGCAGGGAACAGCTGACATTACTGAACCCCAGTAACACGGACAAGTGTAACTGTGCTAACAGCACTTCCGAGAAACAACTGGCGGTGTTGTACCCAGGGATGAGAAGAGAACATGGTGGAGGCAGCAGGACTTTTTGGCCGTTCACACAGCAGGGGAACACTGACATTACTGAACCCCAGTAACACGGGAGCAAGTGTAGACTGTGCTAAGCACTTCCGAGAAACAACTGGCGGTGTTTGTAACCCAGGGATGAGAAGAGAACAGGGTGGAGGCAGCAGGACTGTTTTGCCGTTCACACAGCAGGGAACAGCTGACATTACTGAACCCCAGTAACACGGGAGCAAGTGTTAACTGTGCTAACAGCACTTCCGAGAAACAACTGCGGTGTTGTAGCCCAGGTATGAGAAGAGAACAGGTGGAGCAGCAGGACTTTTTGCCGTTCACACAGCAGGGGAACAGCTGACATTACTGAACCCCAGTAACACGGGAGCAAGTGTAACTGTGCTAACAGCACTTCCGAGAAACAACTGGCGGTGTTGTAACCCAGGGATGAGAAGAGAACAGGTGGAGGCAGCAGACTGTTTGCCGTTAAACACAGCAGGGGAACAGCTGACATTACTGAACCCCAGTAACACGGGAGCAAGTGTTAACTGTGCTAACAGAAACTTCCGAAAACAACTGGCGGTGTTGTAGCCCAGGGATAGAAGAGAACATGGTGGAGGCAGCAGGACTTTGCCGTTCACACAGCAGGGGAAACAGCTGAAATTACTGAACCCCAGTAACACGGAGCAAGTGTAGACTGTGCTAACAGCACTTCCGAGAAACAACTGGCGGTGTTGTAACCCAGGGATGAGAAGAGAACATGGTGGAGGCAGCAGGACTGTTTGCCGTTCACACAGCAGGGGAACAGCTGACATTACTGAACCCCAGTAACACGGGAGCAAGTGTTAACTGTGCTAACAGCACTTCCGAGAAACAACTGGCGGTGTTGTACCCAGGGATGAGAAGAGAACAGGGTGGAGGCAGCAGGACTGTTTGCCGTTCACACAGCAGGGGAACAGCTGACATTACTGAACCCCAGTAACACGGGAGCAAGTGTTAACTGTGCTAACAGCACTTCCGAGAAACAACTGGCGGTGTTGTACCCAGGGATGAGAAGAGAACATGGTGGAGGCAGCAGGACTGTTTGCCGTTCACACAGCAGGGGAACAGCTGACATTACTGAACCCCAGTAACACGGGAGCAAGTGTTAACTGTGCTAACAGCACTTCCGAGAAACAACTGGCGGTGTTGTAGCCCAGGGATGAGAAGAGAACATGGTGGAGGCAGCAGGACTGTTTTGCCGTTCACACAGCAGGGGAACAGCTGACATTACTGAACCCCAGTAACACGGGAGCAAGTGTACTGTGCTAACAGCACTTCCGAGAAACAACTGGCGGTGTTGTAGCCCAGGGATGAGAAGAGAACAGGTGGAGGCAGCAGGACTTTTTGCCGTTCACACAGCAGGGGAACAGCTGACATTACTGAACCCCAGTAACACGGGAGCAAGTGTTAACTGTGCTAACAGCACTTCCGAGAAACAACTGGCGGTGTTGTAGCCCAGGGATGAGAAGAGAACAGGTGGAGGCAGCAGGACTTTTGCCGTTCACACAGCAGGGGAACAGCTGACATTACTGAACCCCAGTAACACGGGAGCAAGTGTAACTGTGCTAACAGCACTTCCGAGAAACAACTGGCGGTGTTGTAACCCAGGGATGAGAAGAGAACGGTGGAGGCAGCAGGACTGTTTTGCCGTTCACACAGCAGGGGAACAGCTGACATTACTGAACCCCAGTAACACGGGAGCAAGTGTAGACTGTGCTAACAGCACTTCCGAGAAACAACTGGCGGTGTTGTACCCAGGGATGAGAAGAGAACAGGTGGAGGCAGCAGGACTTTTTGCCGTTCACACAGCAGGGGAACAGCTGACATTACTGAACCCCAGTAACACGGGAGCAAGTGTTAACTGTGCTAACAGCACTTCCGAGAAACAACTGGCGGTGTTGTAAGCCCAGGGATAGAAGAGAACATGGTGGAGGCAGCAGGACTGTTTGCCGTTCACACAGCAGGGGAACAGCTGACATTACTGAACCCAGTAACACGGAGCAAGTGTAACTGTGCTAACAGCACTTCGAGAAACAACTGGCGGTGTTGTAACCCAGGATGAGAAGAGAACATGGTGGAGGCAGCAGGACTTTTGCCGTTCACACAGCAGGGAACAGCTGACATTACTGAACCCCAGTAACACGGGAGCAAGTGTGACTGTGCTAACAGCACTTCCGAGAAACAACTGGCGGTGTTGTAACCCAGGATGAGAAGAGAACAGTGGTGGAGGCAGCAGGACTTTTTGCCGTTCACACAGCAGGGGAACAGCTGACATTACTGAACCCCAGTAACACGGGAGCAAGTGTTAACTGTGCTAACAGCACTTCCGAGAAACAACTGGCGGTGTTGTAAGCCCAGGGATGAGAAGGAACAGGTGGAGGCAGCAGGACTGTTTGCCGTTCACACAGCAGGGAACAGCTGACATTACTGAACCCCAGTAACACGGAGCAAGTGTTAACTGTGCTAACAGCACTTCCGAGAAACAACTGGCGGTGTTGTAGCCCAGGGATGAGAAGAGAACATGGTGGAGGCAGCAGGACTTTTTGCCGTTCACACAGCAGGGGAACAGCTGACATTACTGAACCCCAGTAACACAGGAGCAAGTGTAGACTGTGCTAACAGCACTTCCGAGAAACAACTGGCGGTGTTGTAACCCAGGGATGAGAAGAGAACAGGTGGAGGCAGCAGACTGTTTGCCGTTCACACAGCAGGGGAACAGCTGACATTACTGAACCCCAGTAACACGGCAAGTGTAACTGTGCTAACAGCACTTCCGAGAAACAACTGGCGGTGTTGTAGCCCAGGATGAGAAGAGAACATGGTGGAGGCACAGGACTTTTTGCCGTTCACACAGCAGGGAACAGCTGACATTACTGAACCCCAGTAACACGGGAGCAAGTGTAGACTGTGCTAACAGCACTTCCGAGAAACAACTGGCGGTGTTGTAAGCCAGGGATGAGAAGAGAACAGGTGGAGGCAGCAGGACTGTTTGCCGTTCACACAGCAGGGGAACAGCTGACATTACTGAACCCCAGTAACACGGAGCAAGTGTTAACTGTGCTAACAGCACTTCGAGAACAACTGGCGTGTTGTAACCCAGGGATAGAAAGAACAGGTGGAGGCAGCAGGACTTTTGCCGTTCACACAGCAGGGGAACAGCTGACATTACTGAACCCCAGTAACACGGACAATGTTAACTTTGCAACAGCACTTCCGGAGAACAACTGGCGGTGTTGTAACCCAGGGATGAAAGAACAGGTGGAGCAGCAGGACTGTTTGCCGTTCACACAGCAGGGAACACTGACATTACTGAACCCCAGTAACACGGGAGCAAGTGTAGACTGTGCTAACAGCACTTCGAGAAACAACTGGGTGTTGTAACCGGATGAGAAGAGAACAGGGGCAGCAGGACTTTTTGCCGTTCACACAGCAGGGGAACAGCTGACATTACTGAACCCCAGTAACACATGGATGCAAGTGTTACTGTGCTAACAGCACTTCGAGAAACAACTGGCGCTGTTGAAGCCCAGGGTCAAGGAGGGTGTAGGCAGAGGCCTAGTATGAGACGTTTGAAGTTGAAGTTTGTAAGTTAGCAGCAGTAATTTTTGCCAGACACACAGCAGGGGAACAGCAGGCGTTACTGAACCCACAAAACAACATCAGCGATTGTTTTCATCTGTGCATCTAACACCTAGCAGCAACTGCGCTGTGAAGCCCAGGGTCAATGAGGGTGTGGCAGGGCCTAGTATGAGAGTTTGAAGTGAAGTTGTAGTTAGCAGCAGTAATTTTGCCAGACACACAGCAGGGGAACAGCAGCGTTACTGAACCCCACAAACACATCAGCGAATGTTTTTCATCTGTGCTAACACTTCTGAGCAGCAACTGGCGCTGTTGAAGCCCAGGGTCAAGGAGGGTGTAGGCAGAGGCCTAGTATGAGACGTTTGAAGTTGAAGTTGTAGTTAGCAGCAGTAATTTTGCCAGACACACAGCAGGGAACAGCAGGCGTTACTGAACCCACAAACACATCAGCGATTGTTTTCATCTGTGCATCTAACACTTCTGAGCAGCAACTGGCGCTGTTGAAGCCCAGGGTCAAGGAGAGTGTAGGCAGAGGCCTAGTATGAGACGTTTGAAGTTGAAGTTGTAGTTAGCAGCAGAATTTTTGCCAGACACACAGCAGGGGAACAGCAGGCGTTACTGAACCCCAAAACACATCAGCGATTGTTTTCATCTGTGCATCTAACACTTCTGAGCAGCAACTGGCGCTGTTGAAGCCCAGGGTCAAGGAGGTGTAGGCAGAGGCCTAGTATGAGACGTTTGAAGTTGAAGTTGTAGTTAGCAGCAGTAATTTTTGCCAGACACACAGCAGGGGAACAGCAGGCGTTACTGAACCCCACAAACACATCAGCGATTGTTTTCATCTGTGCATCTAACACTTCTGAGCAGCAACTGGCGCTGTTGAAGCCCAGGGTCAAGGAGGGTGTAGGCAGAGGCCTAGTATGAGACGTTTGAAGTTGAAGTTGTAGTTAGCAGCAGTAATTTTTGCCAGACACACAGCAGGGGAACAGCAGGCGTTACTGAATCCCACAAACACATCAGCGATTGTTTTCATCTGTGCATCTAACACTTCTGAGCAGCAACTGGCGCTGTTGAAGCCCAGGGTCAAGGAGGGTGTAGGCATAAAATATTGAGTTATTGCCTTGTTACGTGGCCATTGCAAATGTATGTACTTCAAACAAGAATAAATGAAGTTTTACTACGACAATAAAATGATGAATTTCAATTACAAGAATAGAAAAATATTTATACTTGACAGTCCTCTGTGGTTGATAACGTTTAATGGCTAACTGAAAATATGGTAACAAATTCAAAGCTTTCGAGACTACTCAGGTGTCTTCATCAGGCTAAGAGTAAAGCCAAAAATGAAGAATCACATATTTCTACACACAACAGGACACAGGAATAGCTAAGACAAGTGAGGGAGGGACAAGTGAGGGGAGACCGGCAACAAAAAGGAGAACAAGGATGAATTATCAGCGCCACACAATCACAGATAAATTAATGAATTTACCTGTGGCAAAAGACTTTTGTATGCCCGGTCATAGCATGATGGATATGGAATTACTGGTATTAAAATATAACTTCAAATATGAGAAACGTACAAAGGTTTCAGAATATAAGCTCATCATGACCTTTGACACTGTTAGTGATGGAATGAATAGATCACATGGATTTATGTCATTCTATATCAATTAAGGAATCTGCGTCTATGCCCTTCCAGGGTCATGAAAACCCAAAAAAAGACGCCAATGAGAGGGCAATCAAACTTTCTATCCTTATCTAGGAACTGTTCCAATATTTATGTTCATCCCTGTGAGATAATGACAGTTCTGATACACGTCACTTACTTGTCTTACCTATTGCACTATTCCTGTGTCCTGTTGTGTATAGAAATATGTGATGCTTAATTTTTTTATTTAGTCTTTGCCTGATGAAGAGACGTGAGTAGCCTTGAAAGCTTGCAATTTGTTTCCATCTTTTCAGTTATCCATTAAAAGGTATCAACCACTGCTGACTCTGAAGTCTAAATATTTTTCTATCTACTGGCTAACACGGTACAAAGATACACATGTTTTCTAATTTCAAGAAGGAAAAATAAAGAAAATACAAATATAAACGCATATATGCACATGCCAAAAATAAATGGAACAACACAACACCCAAAAAATTGGTAACAAAATATAGTGTTGTAAATTTAAGAATAAAAGTCCTTTTTTTTTTTTTATGAATAATGCTTAAGGAACGCTATGTTAAACCATAACATAGTGAAGACAATGGATTTTGTAATAGTCACTCATCATCATCATCGCAAATTTTATGTGACAGTCACAGACATTTCAATTATTTAAGTTCATAAAATCGTAACTTTCTATAGCATGTATGACATGTCCAGCATGGACTCATCAATGTGATGATTGATGACACAATAATGTACGATAAAAAATAACCATTTAAAAAAACATTAGGCATTGTTTGTCACAATTTAAGTGTGTGCCTGCAAGTGTAGGTGAAACAAAGGCTACGGATAGCAAAGGTATATTCTATGTCTGTATCAGACAGTGGACAGCCTCTGATGGGTAATGCCGATGTTATACTGTACGTCAATAAAGTCTGCGGCTGAAATCATGCATTTTTTGCTTGTAGAGTGTTGAAGAGGGTAAAAGAATGTCTGGTTGCGCAAAGCTTTATCCGTCAACACTACCTTCCTACTGTCACGCGTAGGGTAGGGTAGCGTGTGGCAATTAGCTGACTATAAAATGTGAGGTTAGGCTGCGTTATTGCGCACTAGGGACGCAAAAAAAAATACAGCAGTAATAATTTAATGTGTAATACTCCACCTATGACAAACAAAAAAATTACGTTCCCTCTTTAACAATGTACAAGACTAACAAGCCTAATGGTTGACGCTGACTTTATTGAGATACAGTATTACATCAACATTGTCCATGAGTAACTATGCACTGTGATACCTATATACCAGTATTAATTTATATCTCTTGTGGTTGTTTCAACAGCACTTGCAGGTATAACTACCTATTGTCAGTATGCATGATGCACTTTCTAGATGTAATAATTTATTATTGGACATTATTACCATGTTTACATGCTGGCCATTTCATATATGGTGTTTGAAGTTACAGTTGGCATCAGTATGTGTATTTTATAATGTCTGTCATAAATAAAACTCGTGATGATGATGATGAGGATTTAATGATTCGTACATCCATTGACTGCATTATCTTACAGGTACAGATAAAGTTCCTTAAAAAGCATTAATTCATAAGTATGAAATGTACTTTTATGCATTAATTTCAAAATGTGAAGAGTAGACTATGTTTTATTTTTTGTTACCATTTCTAATAGACATGTACAGATATGCGCTGTGATGACAAATTATTATTTGTCCATATTTGTCATAAAAATTTATCATTCTAGGCCTGCAAAACTTCACAATTTCATGTTTTCAGCATAACAAGCAGGGTGACGGCTCTTCCCTATTTGGAGCATGTTGGTCATGTGTTTTTCTGTCCATGTGTCGGGAACAGGAGACTTCTTGCCGTTCACACAGCAGGGGAACAGCTGGCGTTACTGAACCCCACTAACAGTAGAGCTTGTGTTTTGTTCTGTGGACACGACACTTCTGAGCAGCAACTGGCAGTGTTGGAGCCCAGGGAGTAGAGTTCAGGTGGTAGAAAGATGAACATAACAGGAGACATGGATAACGTTGCGAACCAGTTATTTAATCTGAAAACGGACAGACAAATTCTGCCGAGATCCATGCCTTGTTCATTTTCAGAAAAGTAAGCCGGTCTACATTATCGGAGGATAGTCGCATGCGACGGTCTGTTAGTACACCACCTGCAGCACTAAAGACGCGCTCCGATAATACACTGGCAGCAGGGCAAGCCAGCACCTCCAATGCATACTGGCTAAGCTCTGGCCATGTATCCAGCTTAGAGACCCAAAACTTGAATGGGGAAGAGCCATCTGGGAGTACACTGAGAGGCAAAGCCAAGTAGTCTGTCACCATCTGACGGATACGTTGCCTCCCGCTGACTGGAGCCCTCTCGGATGGTGTAGACATTTGTGGCGCTGCCACAAAACTTTGCCACATTTTTAACATACTGGTCTTTCCCTGTGCAGAGGCACTGCGTGTGCTCCCTCTTGTTGCAGAGCTCTCTACACTGCCTCGAACGCACAGAGCTGCTTTGTAAAGCAGTAGCAGCAGCAGTGCTCTCGGCTGGAATGGAGAACATTAGGGATTGCACCAGTGTGTCTTGGTACTCCCGCATTTTACGCTCCCGGTTCAACGGTGTGATGAGGCTTTTGACGTTGTCCCGGTAGCGAGGGTCTAGGAGGGTGTACACCCAATAATCAGACGTCGTGAGAATGTGGGCGATGCGTCGGTCGTTTCTTAGGCACTGCAGCATGAAATCAACCATGTGCTGCAGACTCCCAACTGGCAAAGAAACGCTGTCCTCTGCAAGAGGCGTCATCTCTGCCTGCTCTGCATCACCCCACCCTCGCTCTACATACTGACTAGAGCGTTGTGTACCTCCCTCTGGAGCGATGTCTTCCTCCTCCATTGACTCCTCCTCCTCATCCTCCTCACAAAGTGAGCCCTGCCCAGCCCTTTGTGAGGAACCACGTTGCGCTGACTTTCCAGAAGGTGATGGAATTTGTGACTCCTCATCCTCCACCTCTTCCAAAACCTCATCCCTTATTGCTTGCAGTGTTTTTTGAAGCAGGCAGATAAGGGGGACAGTCAGGCTGACTAGTGCATCATCTGCACTCGCCATCCGCGTTGACTCATCAAACGCACGCAAAACGTGGCACATGTCCTTCATAGTGGCCCACTCATTAATGGTGAAGTGTGGACGGCGCAAATTGCGTGTTGATTGGCCTGATGCAGCTGATACTCCATTACTGCTGGCTGCTGCTCACACAACCGCTCCAACATATGTAACGTTGAATTCCACCTGGTGGATACGTCACATATGATGCGATGTTCAGGAAGGCGCAATCTGCGTTGCAGAGCTGCAATGCGCGATCTGGCCATGCTGGAACGTCGCAAGTGAGCGCACTCTAGGCGGACCTTGTGCAGCAGTGCATCAAGATCCGGATAGTCCCTCAAAAAACTCTGCACGACCAAGTTGAGCACATGTGCCAGACATGGTATGTGAGTGAGTTTGCCAAGGCCCAGAGCTGCCACCAGATTTCGGCCATTGTCACACACTACCAAGCCTGGCTGGAGATTCGCTGGCAAAAACCACACGTCGCTCTCCTGCTTGATGGCATTCCAGACCTCCTGCGCTGTGTGGCTTCGATTCCCCATGGGAATTAATTTCAGAACGGCCTGTTGCCGTTTGGCCACGGCTGTGCTCATATCGGTCGCATCAGGTAAGCGTCCACGGGTCCATGTGGAGGTAGACCGTGACAGCTCCTGCAGCGATGATTCTGAGGAACTGGAGTAGGAGGAGGAGTCAATGTGGACAGACTTGATTCCGGCAATCCTTGGAGTTGGCAGAACACGTACAGCGCCACTCGCAAGATCTGTACCCGGCTCCACAACATTCACCCAATGGGCAGTGAGTGAAAGGTATCGTCCCTGGCCATGGGTACTGGTCCACGCATCGGTGGTCAGGTGGACCTTGCTACTGATGGCGTTTAGTAGCGCATGTTTAATTTTTGCCTCAACATGCTTTTGCAGACCAGGGACGGCTTGCCTGCTGAAATAAAATCGGCTGGGCACATTGTATTGTGGGACTGCCAATGCCATTAATTCACGGAAACTGTCAGTCTCCACCAGCCTGAATGACAGCATTTCAAGGGACAGGAGTTTTGCAATGCCAGCATTCAGAGCCTGTGCTCGTGGATGGTTTGCCGAGTATGGCCGTCTTTTATCCCATGCCTGTGCTACCGATGGCTGTTTTGTGGCCTGGGTGTGTGAGGATGACAGGGAACTTGCAGCTGTGGGTGGAATAACACTGTGTCTCTGGACAACAGTGACAGAGGTTCTTCCATGGCGATCCTGTGAGGAAGCCGAAACAGCTGTGTGTGAACTGGAGGAAGAGGCTCCAACACGAGCTGAAGATGTAGGTGCTGCTGTAGGTTGGCCTACATCTCCAGTGTGTCTTTGTAACTCAACAAAGTGCTTTGACCGCACATGTTTCCACATATTTGTTGTATTAAGGTTACTGACACTTTTACCTCTTTTAATTTTTTGATTACACAGCTTGCATTTGACATAGCAAATATCATCTGCAACTGTATCAAAAAAGGACCACGCAGAGCAAGTCCTGGGAGCGCCCGGTTTGGCTGTTGGAAGAGAACTGCTCCGAACGGGTGCCAAACTGGAGGCTACAGGCAAGCGAGTCTGCAGCCTACCTCTCCCTACTGTTTGGACCGTTGGGGCAATCTCTTCCTCAGAGCTGCTCCCACCACCTTCCTGTTCCTCACGCCATGTTGGGTCTTGGACCTCATCATCTCCACCACTACCCTCTTCCAACACCTGCTGTTGTTGGGTGGTCTGGCCAGCACCATGCTCAACAGAAACTGGCAACTGAGTCTCATCATCATCAGATGTGTTCTGCGGTGTGCTGACCATCGGCACTGGCTCACCCGCCTCTTCAGATTCAGAGAGACACAGCTGTTGCGCATCACTGCATACTGCCTCTTCTTCACATTCCAGAATGCTGCTTGGCTGGGCCCCTGTTTGCAAGCCAACAGATTCTGAGAACAGAAGCAGAGACTCAGCTGGCTCCTGTACAGAGCTCTCTGACTGCCTGGGCAATTTGGCAGGCGGTGAAGAGACTGATGGTTGTTCAAAAGTGCTGTGGTCCTGAGAGGAGGTGGAAGCTATTGAAGTCGATGCATTGGCTGCCATCCAACCAACAACGGCTTCAATTTGTTCTTCACGCAGCAGGGGGGTACGCTGAGCTCCTACAAAAGTGCGCATAAAGGAACGCTCACGGGGAAAACTGGTGGATGCTGTGTCACTGGGTGCGGCAGCAGCCACAGAATCCCCACGTCCTCTCCCTGCTGCAAATCCACGGCCACGACCACGACCACGTGCCTTACTCACTGACTTCTTCATCTTGGTAGATTGATAAAGAAAGTCAGAAAAGTTATAAGGCCTAAGTGTGGTTATTCCTCACAGACTACAGTGAACCCTGCAGACAACTGTTCAGTATCTGTGAAAGGCCCCTTTGTGTACTTCTATTGTGTTTGCAACCAATGTATTGTATACGGATGGAAGCGCGTCACACTAATAGATTAGATTTTTTTCCACTAAAATGGAGCAGCACCAATTAGAGAAAAATGTGAAGGATGAGGCAGTGACACACGCTCAGCAGACTACAACCGGCAGTGGTTGAAGAACAAACTGGAGCGTAATCTGCACTCAAAAAATGAAAAGCTCACAGACTACAGTGAACACTGAAACACAACTGTTCAGTAGCTGTTAAAGGCCCCTTTGTCTACTTCTATAGTGTTTGCAACCAATGTATTGTATACGGATGGAAGCGCGTCACACTAATAGATTAGATTTTTTTCCACTAAAATGGAGCAGCACCAATTAGAGAAAAAATGTGAAGGATGAGGCAGTGACACACGCTCAGCAGACTACAACCGGCAGTGGTTGAAGAACAAACTGAGCGTAATCTGCACTCACAAAATGAAAAGCTCACAGACTACAGTGAACACTGAAACACAACTGTTCAGTAGCTGTTAAAGGCCCCTTTGTCTACTTCTATAGTGTTTGCAACCAATGTATTGTATACGGATGGAAGCGCGTCACACTAATAGATTAGATTTTTTTCCACTAAAATGGAGCAGCACCAATTAGAGAAAAATGTGAAGGATGAGGCAGTGACACACGCTCAGCAGACTACAACCGGCAGTGGTTGAAGAACAAACTGGAGCGTAATCTGCACTCAAAAAATGAAAAGCTCACAGACTACAGTGAACACTGAAACACAACTGTTCAGTAGCTGTTAAAGGCCCCTTTGTCTACTTCTATAGTGTTTGCAACCAATGTATTGTATACGGATGGAAGCGCGTCACACTAATAGATTAGATTTTTTTCCACTAAAATGGAGCAGCACCAATTAGAGAAAAATGTGAAGGATGAGGCAGTGACACACGCTCAGCAGACTACAACCGGCAGTGGTTGAAGAACAAACTGGAGCGTAATCTGCACTCACAAAATGAAAAGCTCACAGACTACAGTGAACACTGAAACACAACTGTTCAGTAGCTGTTAAAGGCCCCTTTGTCTACTTCTATAGTGTTTGCAACCAATGTATTGTATACGGATGGAAGCGCGTCACACTAATAGATTAGATTTTTTTCCACTAAAATGGAGCAGCACCAATTAGAGAAAAATGTGAAGGATGAGGCAGTGACACACGCTCAGCAGACTACAACCGGCAGTGGTTGAAGAACAAACTGGAGCGTAATCTGCACTCAAAAAATGAAAAGCTCACAGACTACAGTGAACACTGAAACACAACTGTTCAGTAGCTGTTAAAGGCCCCTTTGTCTACTTCTATAGTGTTTGCAACCAATGTATTGTATACGGATGGAAGCGCGTCACACTAATAGATTAGATTTTTTTCCACTAAAATGGAGCAGCACCAATTAGAGAAAAATGTGAAGGATGAGGCAGTGACACACGCTCAGCAGACTACAACCGGCAGTGGTTGAAGAACAAACTGGAGCGTAATCTGCACTCACAAAATGAAAAGCTCACAGACTACAGTGAACACTGAAACACAACTGTTCAGTAGCTGTTAAAGGCCCCTTTGTCTACTTCTATAGTGTTTGCAACCAATGTATTGTATACGGATGGAAGCGCGTCACACTAATAGATTAGATTTTTTTCCACTAAAATGGAGCAGCACCAATTAGAGAAAAATGTGAAGGATGAGGCAGTGACACACGCTCAGCAGACTACAACCGGCAGTGGTTGAAGAACAAACTGGAGCGTAATCTGCACTCAAAAAATGAAAAGCTCACAGACTACAGTGAACACTGAAACACAACTGTTCAGTAGCTGTTAAAGGCCCCTTTGTCTACTTCTATAGTGTTTGCAACCAATGTATTGTATACGGATGGAAGCGCGTCACACTAATTGATTAGATTTTTTTCCACTAAAATGGAGCAGCACCAATTAGAGAAAAATGTGAAGGATGAGGCAGTGACACACGCTCAGCAGACTACAACCGGCAGTGGTTGAAGAACTAACTGGAGCGTAATCTGCACTCACAAAATTAAAAGCTCACAGACTACAGTAAACCCTGCAGACAACTGTTCAGTAGCTGTGAAAGGCTCCTTTCTGTACTTCTATAGTGTTTGCAACCAATGTATTGTATACGGATGGAAGCACGTCACACTAATAGATTTGATTTTTTTCTAATATAATGGAGCTGCACCAATTCCACAAAATAAAAATAAAAAAAAAAAGAGTCAGTGACACGTGCAGATGCCTACAAACAGCGGTGGATGCAGAGCAAACTGCAGCGTCACCTGCACTGTCACACACACACCTTGCACAGAGCTGTTAAAACAACACTGGCAAAATGAAGCTTTACACAGCGGTTGGTAAACTAGCCTGCCTCAAGCACAGTAGTACACAAAATCGCAATATCTAACTGTCCCTCAGAGTGAGCAGAGTAGCGTTCTGTCCCTAACTGAGTTCACAGCACAGTGACGCTAAAATGGCTGCGGCGCCTTTTATAGTGCATTCTGACATCATTTCAGCAGCCAATCACAGCCATGCCATTAGTTAAGATGACCGCAGCATTACAGGATGTGCCCACACTTCATAAGATTCATCATTGGCTGACTAACATCACATTGCCTCTCAAAGAATTATGGGAACTTCCGATTCCGGTATACGATATTGAAAAAGTATCGGAATTAAGTATCGGAATTCCGATAACGCGAATATCGGCCGATACCCGATACTTGCGGTATCGGAATGCTCAACACTACTCTTCTCTGCTATTTCCAAATGCTGTCTGCACCCTCAGTTCTGTTGCTTTAAAGTGCCAGCTAGTCTGCTCTTCTCTGCTATTTCCAGATGCTGTCTGTACCCTTAGTTCTGTTGCATCAAAATGTCAGCTAGTCTACTCTTTCTCTGCTAATTACAGGTGCTGTCTGCACCCTCAGTTCTGTTGCATCAATGTGCCAGCTAGTCTACTCCTCTCTGCTAATTACAGGTGCTGTCTGCACCCTCAGTTCTGTTGCATCAAAGTGCAGCTAGTCTGCTCTTCTCTGCTATTTCCAGGTGCTGTCTGTACCCTCAGTTCTGTTGCATCAAAGTGCCAGCTAGTCTACTCTTTCTCTGCTAATTACAGGTGCTGTCTGCACCCTCAGTTCTGTTGCATCAATGTGCCAGCTAGTCTACTCCTCTCTGCTAATTACAGGTGCTGTCTGCACCCTCAGTTCTGTTGCATCAAAGTGCCAGCTAGTCTACACCTCTCTGCTAATTACAGGTGCTGTCTGCACCCTCAGCTCTGTTGCATCAAAGTGCCAGCTAGTCTACTCATCTCTGCTATTTCCAGATGCTGTCTGCACCCTCAGTTGTGTTGCATCAAAGGGCCAGCTAGTCTACTCCTCTCTGCTAATTACAGGTGCTGTCTGCACCCTCAGTTCTGTTGCATCAATGTGCCAGCTAGTCTACTCCTCTCTGCTAATTACAGGTGCTGTCTGCACCCTCAGTTCTGTTGCATCAAAGTACCAGCTAGTCTACTCCTCTCTGCTAATAACAGGTGCTGTCTGCACCCTCAGTTCTGTTGCATCAAAGTGCCAGCTAGTCTACTCCTCTCTGCTAATTACAGGTGCTGTCTGCACCCTCAGCTCTGTTGCATCAAAGTGCCAGTGACTCGACCACGCACCACAATTGTGGATACCAGGGATATGGGGTACTCGGAGCCGAGCCCATGGAAATCTATGGGAGTTGTCACTGGTAGCAGTGGCTCGGTCCGTGGCCCTGGCGGTCAATGCGATAGG
Source organism: Oophaga sylvatica (assembly GCA_033576555.1). Lineage (NCBI taxonomy): Eukaryota > Metazoa > Chordata > Amphibia > Anura > Dendrobatidae > Oophaga > Oophaga sylvatica. The sequence goes on along the minus strand of JARQOD010001420.1, from coordinate 31,981 downwards.
GAATATTTACAGGGGATTATTAGGTAGTTCTTGACGCCACCTGCGGTTTCTGGTAAATTGTACCAGCGCTGCTCTAAGGACTTTCACAGGGGATGTTAGGGGGCAGCTTGGTAGTAAGTCTCCCACAGGTGAGACGGGTCCCTGGAAGTCTATGGTGATGATGATGCAGGGTGCAATAAGAATTCAGTCACACACAAGGTAGTTCCTTCTCATACCTTTTACTGATGATGGTTCAAGCAGATCCCGGGAAGCTGGTCGGGGTGGAGAGTGCACTTTCAGGTAGCAGCCGAGCAGGTTAGAGGCCTCCTTAACTTCAATGTACATGTGAGTCCAACTTGCCTGAAGCGAAGTTAACTCTGAAACTCCAGCTTTCTCTATAGCTGTACTGCCCGGCCAACGTTGTGGTGGAGCCTTCTAATGATGAAACTAAGTCCTTACTTTTGTCTGCGCTTGACTCAAAGTCCCTGTTCCACCTGACTCCGGTTACGTATTGACGCTTTGGGCTGCACTCTGCGACCTATAGTCCAGATGCCTCTGGTTTTCTTGTCACTATGCTTGAAACAATAGCAACGCTTCGGTCCCCAGTGACCGGCCATTTAGTGCAGGCAATCCAATACCTAAAGCACTTCTGTATCTTCTCCACTGCGCCCTTCGCCCTGCTTTCCGCTCTTAACATAAGCACTGCTGCATAGAAGTCGAATCACAGATTCCCTGTTTGGGCTCGCTGAGCAGCTCTCAGTATTCTCCTAGTCCAGGACCTCTGTCGACTGAACTTCACTGTCCTGGGACAGGCGGCTGAAGTCTCTGCTCTGAACTCAGCAGGAAACCAATCTGACTGACTAACTCAGACAGGTAACTATCCAAGGGATGACTCACTCCTGAGCCTCCCGGAGCTAACTGACTGAATCACTGTCCTAAGACAGGAAGCTGACACACACTACTCTACTGTCCGAAGACAGGAAACTAAACTGTCCTATGCTGACACCCACCAAACTTATATACCCCTATGGGTGTGTCTAAATGTGAGTGACATGAGTGAATGCATATCAAGCTTTGGCTGTTACCTTCCTGTGCACTCTCCTGGATTTTCATGTGTACCTGCGAAGCTGGGCTACACATCCCCCCTTGGTAAAACACAACACTCCCGGGCTGTAAAAGACAAAAAGAATATTTTGTATTGCATTAACAATAAACATTATAACTCTTCCCATCCGGGAGGTGAGGATTTCTTTAACGTTACGATTTGTACAATAGGAAAAATACAAAAGTATCAAAATATCGAGACATTATATACACAATACTTGTGGAGGACCCGCACCAAAAACCTCCCACGTGGGTCCTGGGTGGGCTGCAGGACTTCTGACTGCAGACCTCACTCTAGGCCCACCATACGGGTTTTTCTTCAGAGGTAGATATTGTAGTGGTTTTATGTAAAACCAAGATAATGCACCGAAGCGCAACTATTTACAGGATAAGTTCTGGGCTGGCTCAGTCCTCAGCCTCTCAGTCCATGACATAATAAAAGGCACATATTGGTAACTTCTGAAACTCACATTATACTTTAACTTTCACATTCACATTATACTTCTAACGATATTTACCCAACCAGGGTATACTATGCAAACTTATGCACACTATGTAAACATTTCTTTTTAATTTCTTCAAAATTCTTGAACTCTCTTTACCCAGCCGGGTATTCTATTCCAAATATGTAAAACTATGTAAACACTATACATAGCAATAAAGTGCAAAACAGCAATTATTTCTTTTATCAAAACTTTTTACATCTTCTTAGTTGCGGTAAACCCCTGTCTGGGTCCTACCGGTCTTCACATTTTCTTGCAGACTTCAATTACATCTTCCACCCCGGGGGCTGGAACAATGCGATGCTCCTTAGAATGCATGACAAACAGGTCGTGACCTGCTATCAGGGTTTGGGTCGCAACAGTTCTTGTGCGAACCGCTAGGGGCACGCCGGGTGCTTCCTCCTTGTGAGACGCCGATTGCGTCGCTATTTGCGTAGCAGGGGATGATTCAGCTGCAACCGCAGTTTGCGATGAATAAGCAGGAGGCGATGCTGATTGCGACCTATATTGCGATGGGCCTGCAGGGGGCGATGCTGGAGTGCGGCCTGGTGCTGTGGGCGCTGCAGATTGGGATGCAGATTGCGATACGGGGGTGTACGCAGGGGGCGATGCCGATGCACAATGCTGGTGTGATGCAGAGCAGGAAGCAGGTGTGCGCAATGGCTCAGTTGGGGACGCACTAACCTGCTGCTGTCGCTGCTCCATCACAGACGGCTGGGCTTCCTCCGGCGTCCCTACCGGGGAACTGTGCTCCGCTGCGGCCTCCTGGCCTGGCTGGCACCCCGGAACGAGCAGGGCCTCCTCAGCCTCCTTCTCTCCCGCCGCTTCATCGGTGGAGTCGGGATCAGCACTTTTGGAGCCGGCTTCCGGTCGTCCTTCAGCCTTCCTCAGCAGGGAACTTGGGAATTCAGGTGACGGCATTATGCTTGTAGGAGAGAACACTGCGTCCCACAGCAGCCGCTGTATCTGGGCACGCCAGCGTCTCTCTGTCTCCTGCAAGTCTGCATGACGCTGGATTAATCTTCTGAGCACCACATTCTCTTTCTGCAGCTCCAGCATGGTTTGCTGAAGTTCCTGTATTAGAGATGGCTCCGGTTCAAGCAACAGCTTTTCTGGGGAGCAGGGCCTGCCCACCACTGCTCCACTGCATAGCTGCTCCTGTCCTTCTGCCACCTCGGTCCAGGTAACACTGTGGTATTCAACAGGAACATTCTGGTCCTTTCCGTGGAGGCGGGATTTGCGTCTCCTCCTCTTCGCATAGAGGATGAAGAGGAGGCGTATCTCTTTTGCAGTGGGGCTGGACCGCACATTGTAGTAGGCCTTGGAGAGGGCGGCCATAACTTTTCGCGCTTCAGGGGGGGTACACGCCCACGAAGGTACGCCCACCTTCTTCACCAGCGCCTCAGGGCGCCAACTTGGCGGCAAAATGGCGGTATTTTGGCGCCAATAGTGACATACAGCAAACAGTTCAATTTAGGCACACAGGGCTTATGATCTTGTAAGTTTAGTATCCTGTTCGTGACGCCAAAGTTGTTCCGACCACGCACCACAATTGTGGATACCAGGGCTATGGGGTACTCGGAGCCGAGCCCATAGAAGTCTATGGGAGTCGTCACTGGCAGCGGGACTCGGTCCGTGGCCCTGGCGGTCGTGCAATGAGGGAATATTTACAGGGGATTATTAGGTATAGGTAGTTCGTGACGCCACCTGCGGTTTCTGGTAAATTGTACCAGCGCTGCTCTAAGGACTTTCACAGGGGATGTTATGGGGCAGCTTGGTAGTAAGTCTCCCACAGGTGAGACGGGTCCCTGGAAGTCTATGGTGATGATGATGCAGGGTGCAATAAGAATTCAGTCACACACAAGGTAGTTCCTTCTCATACCTTTTACTGATGATGGTTCAAGCAGATCCCGGGAAGCTGGTCGGGGTGGAGAGTGCACTTTCAGGTAGCAGCCGAGCAGGTTAGAGGCCTCCTTAACTTCAATGTACATGTGAGTCCAACTTGCCTGAAGCGAAGTTAACTCTGAAACTCCAGCTTTCTCTATAGCTGTACTGCCCGGCCAACGTTGTGGTGGAGCCTTCTAATGATGAAACTAAGTCCTTACTTTTGTCTGCGCTTGACTCAAAGTCCCTGTTCCACCTCACTCCGGTTACGTATTGACGCTTTGGGCTGCACTCTGCGACCTATAGTCCAGATGCCTCTGGTTTTCTTGTCACTATGCTTGAAACAATAGCAACGCTTCGGTCCCCAGTGACCGGCAATTTAGTGCAGGCAATCCAATACCTAAAGCACTTCTGTATCTTCTCCACTGCGCCCTTCGCCCTGCTTTCCGCTCTTAACATAAGCACTGCTGCATAGAAGTCGAATCACAGATTCCCTGTTTGGGCTCGCTGAGCAGCTCTCAGTATTCTCCTAGTCCAGGACCTCTGTCGACTGAACTTCACTGTCCTGGGACAGGCGGCTGAAGTCTCTGCTCTGAACTCAGCAGGAAACCAATCTGACTGACTAACTCAGACAGGTAACTATCCAAGGGATGACTCACTCCTGAGCCTCCCGGAGCTAACTGACTGAATCACTGTCCTAAGACAGGAAGCTGACACACACTACTCTACTGTCCGAAGACAGGAAACTAAACTGTCCTATGCTGACACCCACCAAACTTATATACCCCTATGGGTGTGTCTAAATGTGAGTGACATGAGTGAACGCATATCAAGCTTTGGCTGTTACCTTCCTGTGCACTCTCCTGGATTTTCATGTGTACCTGCGAAGCTGGGCTACACACCAGCTAGTCTACTCATCTCTGCTATTTCCAGATGCTGTCTGCACCCTCAGTTGTGTTGCATCAAAGGGCCAGCTAGTCTACTCCTCTCTGCTAATTACAGGTGCTGTCTGCACCCTCAGTTCTGTTGCATCAATGTGCCAGCTAGTCTACTCCTCTCTGCTAATTACAGGTACTGTCTGCACCCTCAGTTCTGTTGCATCAAAGTGCCAGCTAGTCTACTCCTCTCTGCTAATTACAGGTGCTATCTGCACCCTCAGTTCTGTTGCATCAAGGTGCCAGCTAGTCTACTCCTCTCTGCTAATTACAGGTGCTGTCTGCACCCTCAGTTCTGTTGCATCAAAGTACCAGCTAGTCTACTCCTCTCTGCTAATTACAGGTGCTGTCTGCACCCTCAGTTCTGTTGCATCAAAGTGCCAGCTAGTCTACTCCTCTCTGCTAATTACAGGTGCTGTCTGCACCCTCAGTTCTGTTGCATCAAAGTGCCAGCTAGTTTACTCATCTCTGCTATTTCCAGATGCTGTCTGCACCCTCAGTTCTGTTGCATCAAAGGGCCAGCTAGTTACTCCTCTCTGCTAATTACAGGTGCTGTCTGCACCCTCAGTTCTGTTGCATCAATGTGCCAGCTAGTCTACTCCACTCTGCTAATTACAGGTGCTGTCTGCACCCTCAGTTCTGTTGCATCAAAGTGCCAGCTAGTCTACTCCTCTCTGCTAATTACAGGTGCTATCTGCACCCTCAGTTCTGTTGCATCAAGGTGCCAGCTAGTCTACTCTTTCTCTGCTAATTACAGGTGCTGTCTGCACCCTCAGTTCTGTTGCATCAAGGTGCCAGCTAGTTTACTCTTTCTCTGCCAATTACAAGTGCTGTCTGCACCCTCAGTTCTGTTGCATAAAGGTGCCAGCTAGTCTACTCTACTCTTCTCTGCTAATTACAGGTGCTGTCTGCACCCTCAGCTCTGTTGCATCAAGGTGCCAGTTAGTCTACTCCTCTCTGCTAATTACAGGTGCTGTCTGCACCCTCAGTTCTGTTGCATAAAGGTGCCAGCTAGTCTACTCTTCTCTGCTATTTCCAAATGCTGTCTGCACCCTCAGTTCTGTTGCATCAAGGTGCAGCTAGTCTACTCTTTCTCTGCTAATTACACGTGCTGTCTGCACCTCAGTTCTGTGCATCAAGGTGCCAGCTAGTCTACTCCTCTCTGCTAATTACAGGTGCTGTCTGCACCCTCAGTTCTGTTGCATCAAAGTGCCAGCTAGTCTACTCTTTCTCTGCTAATTACAGGTGCTGTCTGCACCCTCAGCTCTGTTGCATCAAGGTGCCAGTTAGTCTACTCCTCTCTGCTAATTACAGGTGCTGTCGGCATTCGCAGCTCTGTTGCATCAAAGTGCCACCTAGTCTACTCATCTCTGCTTATTCCAGGTGCTGTCTGCACACTCTGTGTAGCCCTGGTATGTAAGGCACACAATACCAGGAGGATGAGTGGAGAGGTAACGGTTAAGGGCTCGACATCACTCACATACACTTCAGACACACCCAGCAGGGGTGTATAGGGGAGTGTCCTGTAGCACAGTAGAGTCTGTAAGCTTCTCCTGAGTGTGGAGGGAGTCAGGACTGGTGCCTGTTTGGAGAGCCGAGATTCCTGTCAATACAGAGAGACGGTACAAAAGTGGAGGCTAGTACGGATAACCGAATATTATCCTAGTCTAGTCAGTGCTGATATTAAGAGTGTGAGCAGGGCGAAGGGCGCAGTGGAAACGAATTCTAGAAGTGCCTTAAGGATTGAACTATCCTGCATTGATCACCGGTCACTGGGGACCGAAGTGTCGCTACAGCTTCAGGCGTGGTGATAAGAAAAACCAGAGGTTCGCTGGACTTCAGGTCACAGGAACAAGCCTATTGTCGGTACGTAACTGGAGTCTGGGAGAGTGGGAACCTTGAGTCGATGCAGGACAACAGTAGGAACTCAGCTCTCTCACATTATATGGAAGGCTCCGACCACTATGCTGACCGGGCAGTATAGCTACAGAATTAGCTGGAGTTTTGAGTGAACTTAGCTTTATGCAGGTTGGACTCGTTACATGGAAAGTTAAGGAGGCCTCTAACCTGCTCAGCCGTTACCTCGAAACGCATCCTCCATCCACCCCAACAGCTTCCCGGGACCTGCCTAAACAACTTGAAAGTAAAAGGTATGGAAAGAAGCTTTATTGTCTGAGACTGTGTCATTTATCCACATCTCCCTACTACAATCACCATAGACTCAGAGGGACAGTCCCACCTGTGGGGGACCCAACACCTCGCTGCTATAACATCCCCTCAGAGTTCTATTCAGCAGCGCTGGTCTCAGTGATCAGACAACTACAGGTGGCGTCACGAACTGTTATCTACTAAATCCCCTGTAAATAAATCCCCCTTTAACGCCTGACCGCCAGGGACACGGACCGAGCCACGCTACCAGTGACATCCCCCATAGAAATCTACAGGCTCGGCTCCGAGTACCCCATATCCCTGGAAACCCACAATTGTGGTGCGTGGTCGAGACATAAAACTTGGCGTCACGAACAGGATCCGAAACTTGCAGAATTGTGAGCCCTGTGTGCCTGTGGAGTGTTTTGGTGAAAAAGACTGTTGCTGTTGTTTGGCGCCAAATACCGCCATATTTGCCGCCATATTCGCGCCCTAAGGCGCTGGAGAAGAAGGTGGGCGTACCTGAAAGAGCGCGCAAAGTGTTGGACACGCCTCCGGCTCGGACTCAGCGGCAGGTCCTGCGACAGGAAGTGGACGCTCTGACATCAGAGCGCCTGCGACGAAGGTCCTGTCCCCACCGCTGTGCCTGTGAAATAGCAGCTTCTGAAACCGGTAGGCTCCGTTTAACCAAGGGGGCACTAATATGTCACAACAACCGGCCGACAGTGCGGCCCCAGCCGGAGGCCCCGACCCCGCACCGCGTGGCATTGTAGCGCCAGATGGGGGCGCAGGCCCAGCACTCAGTCCGGTAGTCCCGCTCATGCCACTAACGCTCCCATATATGCCTGGGGCGAAATGGCTTCCCCAGTACAGCGGCGAGCCAGGCACTTTAGCAGGCTTCAAGCGGAAGTTATGCAGCATCCTAGAAATGTACTCCATGCCTGAGAGACAAAAAGCTGCTGTGCTGATAGGGCAGCTAACTGGCGCTGCTGAGAGGGAAGTGGAGACTTGGGATACCGTTGATCAGGAGTCGGTACCTGCGATCTTCCTTAAGCTGCATGCCATGTTTGAAGACCGCACAGAAACGGATCTCCGGATGGCCTTCTACCACTGTACACAGCAGCCAGGTGACAGCATCAGGGACTACGCTTGCCGACTACAAGGAGCCCTGAGAGCCCTTAAGCAGATTAATAATATAAATGCTATCGACGAAAATAAGATGCTGAAAGAACAATTTATACAGGATTGAGATCCCAAGAGGAACGCAGAACTGTAAACTGGTGGTCCTTAGACCATCCGGATGCTACCTTTGATGCCCTAAAGGACATGGCAATAAAAGGGCTGCGACCCCTGGGCAAACCTGAGGTGGCCACCCAACATCACCAGGGTGAAGTCACTCTGGAACCGGCAGTAACCCCCTTTTCCCCGCTAGTGGCAGAAGCCAAAATGCAGGTGACACCCCCTAGTGAATTGGACTGTCTGCGCTCAGAGGTGCGCCAGCTGACTAAAAATCTGGCTGCTGTGATGAGTGCCCTGCAGCTGCGGAAAGAGGAAGAAGGGAAGATTTTATTAGCTGACTGCCCAGAAGACGTCCCGTGGATGCACGGGAGAAGAAGGAAGACGTCGCCCCCCCAGAGGAGGACAACGCCACCCCCAGGAGCGACCTCTGATCAACACCCTCCTCGTCGGGAGATCACCTGTTACCGTTGCAACCGGAAAGGTCATATGTCTCCACAGTGTCCTTTAAACGGGCAGAACCTGGGTCCGAGGGCCAACACCCAGGAGGAGATCCGTCAGGCCCCTTAGACTGGAACCGCAGGTATGTGGGTGGGCGACCCTACCTGTCTATCATTCTAGATGGTATTGCAGTTCCGGCATTGTTAGACACTGGGTCTCAGGTGACCCTAATACCTGCTGCCCTATATACTAAGTTCTGGTCAATGGACAGTCTTAAACCCCCGAGCCCTGACTTTACCGTGTATGCTTCTAATGGTCTTCCTGTAGAAGTACTCGGGACAAAATGTGTGGATGTGAAAGTGGGCAGAGAAGAGTTGAAAGACCAGGGGCTTCTAGTAGTAAAGACTGTAAATGAAGAGAATGGTTTAAATATAATTTTGGGTACTAACATTATCAGTAACTGTCTGGGAGAAGTTGTGTTCTTACTCCAACAGCTCGCTGAAATTGCCAGACCAAGACAAAAGGGAGTAATCCAAAGAGAGATCCGGGCCCTGGTGTGTCAGCAGCAAGCGAAGCTTACAGACGGCGAAATTGGTAATGTACGGGTCACTGACTCGAATCCCATTGTGATACCCCCAATGAGTGAAATGATAATCTGGTGCAGGGCAGCCATAGGTCTGAGAGGACAGAACTACCAAGCTGTAGTAGAACCCCACCATTCAGAACATAGACCTACACTTATGACTGCTAGGGGAGTAGTGGAAGTGGTGAATGGAAGAGTACCGGTACGGCTCCTCAACTGGGGAGATGATGAGGTAAACTTACCCCGGTATGCAACCATTGCTAAACTACATGCTGTCGACAATAATTCTATTCTCCCGGCTGAGTCCTTAGACTCCCGCCAAATAGCGGAGGACAATGACCCGGCAACCCAGGTGGCAGAATGGTGTCAGCAACTCCATGTTGGGACGGACACCACTCCCGCTCACCAGAAGCAAGGGGTATTACGGGTGGTACAAGAGTACGCTCAAGTGTTTAGCAAGCACCCACTTGATTTTGGGATAATTAAGGGAGTACAACATCATATCCCTACAGGCAGTCATCCTCCCATCAAAGAGCGGTACAGGCCTATACCCCCAGCCCATTATCAGAAGGCTAAAGAAATGTTGCGAGATATGAAAGAAGCCGGAGTAATCAGGGATAGTTGTAGTCCCTGGCCAGCACCTCTAGTCCTGGTTAGAAAAAAAGATGGTAGCTTGAGAATGTGTGTGGATTACAGGCAGGTGAACCGCATAACACATAAAGATGCATACCCGTTACCACGTATAGAGGAATCATTAGCTGCTCTGAAAACGGCTAACTACTTTTCTACCCTCGATCTGACTAGTGGGTACTGGCAAGTGGCTGTGGCTGAGGAGGATCGTGAGAAAACGGCTTTCACCACCCCAATGGGGCTCTGCGAGTTCGACAGAATGCCGTTTGGGCTCAGCAGTGCCCCAGGAACATTTCAGAGAGTGATGGAGAACTGCCTGGGACATCTCAATTTTGAAACCGTGCTGCTATACCTAGACGACGTCATCGTGTACTCCAAGACATATGAGGACCATCTGAAGCACCTGGCAGAAGTATTTGAGTCCCTGTCCAGGTACGGGATGAAGTTGAAACCCTCAAAATGCCATCTACTCAAACAGAAGGTACAGTACTTGGGGCACATCGTAAGTTAGGAAGGAGTAGCGCCGGACCCAGAGAAAGTCACTGCTATCCAGAAGTGGCCGGAGCCGAAGAACCTCAAGGAAGTGCGACAGTTCCTGGGACTCACGGTTACTACAGAAGGTTCGTGAAAGATTACACGAAGAAGGCAGCCCCTTTACAGGACCTCCTAGTAGGACAATCCCTAAAGAGCAGAAACCCTCCCTTTAATTGGGGTAAGGAACAGGCTGAAGCATTCCAAAAGATGAAAGAGATTCTTACAGGAGATGAGATCTTGACCTACCCTGATTACAGTCAACCGTTCCTGCTGTACACCAATGCAAGTAATGAAGGTTTAGGAGCAGTTCTCAGTCAGAAGCAGAATGGCCAAGAAAAAGTCATCGCATATGCCAGCAGAAAACTCAGGCCAACTGAGAGGAATCCGGAAAATTATAGCAGCTTCAAGCTGGAGTTTCTGGCGCTGGTCTGGGCCATTACTGAAAGATTTAAGCACTATCTGGCCTCCAACCAGTTCACTGCGTTTACAGACAACAACCCCTTAACGCATCTGGAAACCGCCAAGCTGGGCGCCATGGAGCAGCGTTGGATGGCTCGGTTGTCCAATTACCAGTTTACCATCAAGTACCGGGCAGGCCGAAAGAATGCTAATGCTGACGCATTGTCCCGAATGCCGCATGAATCTGACACGGAAGAAGAATCGGACGACCTGGAAGAAATTGAGCTACCTGCGTTCCATCGAAATGGGATAGTCCACGAGCAGCGAGTCTACAGAAAGCAGCATGGTGCAACGTTAAATCCCTTACCCCATCACAGCTGGAAAGAGACTCAAGACAGCGATCCAGTGGTCAGCCGTATCAAGGAGTTGTTACGACAGGAAGGTTCCTCCTTGGAAAAAGATGCACCTATGTCAGCAAAGCTCCTGTGGAACGAGAGAAGCCGATTGTTCCTATACCGTGAGAAGTTGTGCAGGAGATACGTCAACCCCAGGACCCATGAGATGGTCTGGCAGATAGTGGTTCCCAAGGCAGACGTCCAAATGGTGTTGGAAGCATACCACGATCAAGCAGGACACTTTGGCTGGAGAAAGCTGGAGACCCTGTTGAGGTGCCGATTCTACTGGGTAGGGATGCGCAGCTCCATCGAGAGGTGGTGTCGGAACTGTGGACCCTGTGGTCTCAGAAGAAAGGACTACGGTAGTCAGAAGGCACCCCTGCAGCCTATCCGGACGACTCGTCCCTTGGAGATTGTGGCCTTGGACCACGTCAAATTGGCGCCAAGTAGATCTGGATACTCCTACGCCTTGACCATGGTGGACCATTACTCTAGATTTCTGGTGGTTGTTCCAGTTAAGGATCAGACAGCAGTGACGGCAGCAAGAACCTTTCAAGCAAGCTTCTGCAGACCGCATGGGTATCCGGAGCAAGTATTAACTGATCAAGGACCTGCTTTCGAGGCTGACCTATTCAAGGAATTCTGTCACATGTATGGGTGTAAGAAAATTAGAACAACACCATACCATCCTCAAACCAACGGCCTTTGCGAGAAAATGAACCACATTGTCCTTGATTTGTTGAAGTCTATACCGTTGGAAGACAGAAATCGGTGGCCGGACTTACTACCTGATTTGGTTGACTTGTATAACCATATACCTGTAAGTTCCACTAACTGCACTCCAGCCTATCTTATGAGAGCAAGGCCCGGGAGACTACCAATGGATTTAGAACTTGGAGTGGTAGAACCGGAGGCAGATGACGCCGTTGAAAACTGGGACATCAATCGGCAAGAGCAATACAGACGAGTGCAAGTCTGTGTAGAAGAAAGTCTCAACAAGGCACGGGAAAAACAGGAAGATATTTACAACAGGAATGCTCCTGCCAAACCTTTGATGCCTGGAGAAGTGGTATTGAAAAGAAAAAGGAAGATGCACAAATTGGACAACCAGTGGGAACCAGAACCCTACGTCGTACAAGATTCCAAATACGACAACAGAAAAGTTTGTATCATCAGTAAGGACGGAGGAAGAACAATATCCACTGTGTCCAGAGACCATTTGAAATTGTGCCCAGAACCCTTAAAGCTTCGTGAAGAGAACCCTGTCGTCAATCAAGAAGAAAGAAAAGAAGAGGTCATACACACGGATCTGGGAGATTTCCCTGCGGATTGGCCCAGATTGGGAGATGCTGTAATCATTCCGGTGTTGCAGTTTTATCAGCCACAAGAGGAAGTTCTACCTCCAGTTGTGCCCATGGTGCCAGTTGAGCCAGTTCAGGAGTTACCTATTCCAGTAACACCCCAGCCTACAGAATCTTCAGAAAGACCATCAGAAGCAGCGCCCCATGCTATGGGATCCCTTGGTGAAGCTGACTCACACCGCCCAGCCATCAGTACGCTTGCCAGATCCATAGAAAGATTGAGACAGTTCTATAGTTTGCCGTTACGCAGAGCAGGTAGATCACAGACTAATATACCTGAAGCTACTCCACGTAGATCAGAGCGAACCACGAAAGGGAAGATACCTATTCGATATCAACAGTAATTCTAGCAAAATAATGTAATTTAACCCAGAAAAAGGTTACCTTATGTGAATATTGTAAAAAGTATTGTTATGGTATTGTGCATTACTAAATATGTGTAATAATGGACTTCGAGGCTGTGGACTATGTCAGCCCCAGAACTGATAATGTATATAGTTGCACTTTATGCATTCTCGTGGTTCTATATCAAACTGTAACAATTACCTCTGAAGATAAAACCCGTGTGGTGTGGCACTGAGCGAGGTCTGCAGCCAGATGTCCTGCAGCCCACCCAGGACCCACGTTGAAGGTTTGGTGCGGGTCCTTCACAAGAATACTGTTTGATATGACATATTTATTGAAAGTATGTTTTTGTATTTTTCTATGTTCATTGTACATAATGCAACGTTTTAAGAATTTCTTACCTCCCTGATGGGAAGAGTTTAATGTTTATTGTTAATGCAGAACAAAATGTCTTTCTTTTTATATTTCACAACCCGGGAGTGCTGTATTTTACCAAGGGGGAATGTGTAGCCCTGGTATGTAAGGCACACAATACCAGGAGGATGAGTGGAGAGGTAACGGTTAAGGGCTCGACATCACTCACATACACTTCAGACACACCCAGCAGGGGTGTATAGGGGAGTGTCCTGTAGCACAGTAGAGTCTGAAAGCTTCTCCTGAGTGTGGAGGGAGTCAGGACTGGTGCCTGTTTGGAGAGCCGAGATTCCTGTCAATACAGAGAGACGGTACAAAAGTGGAGGCTAGTACGGATAACCGAATATTATCCTAGTCTAGTCAGTGCTGATATTAAGAGTGTGAGCAGGGCGAAGGGCGCAGTGGAAACGAATTCTAGAAGTGCCTTAAGGATTGAACTATCCTGCATTGATCACCGGTCACTGGGACCGAAGTGTCGCTACAGCTTCAGGCGTGGTGATAAGAAAAACCAGAGGTTCGCTGGACTTCAGGTCACAGGAACAAGCCTATTGTCGGTACGTAACTGGAGTCTGGGAGAGTGGGAACCTTGAGTCGATGCAGGACAACAGTAGGAACTCAGCTCTCTCACATTATATGGAAGGCTCCGACCACTATGCTGACCGGGAAGTATAGCTACAGAATTAGCTGGAGTTTTGAGTGAACTTAGCTTTATGCAGGTTGGACTCGTTACATGGAAAGTTAAGGAGGCCTCTAACCTGCTCAGCCGTTACCTCGAAACGCATCCTCCATCCACCCCAACAGCTTCCCGGGACCTGCCTAAACAACTTGAAAGTAAAAGGTATGGAAAGAAGCTTTATTGTCTGAGACTGTGTCATTTATCCACATCTCCCTACTACAATCACCATAGACTCAGAGGGACAGTCCCACCTGTGGGGGACCCAACACCTCGCTGCTATAACATCCCCTCAGAGTTCTATTCAGCAGCGCTGGTCTCAGTGATCAGACAACTACAGGTGGCGTCACGAACTGTTATCTACTAAATCCCCTGTAAATAAATCCCCCTTTAACGCCTGACCGCCAGGGACACGGACCGAGCCACGCTACCAGTGACATCCCCCATAGAAATCTACAGGCTCGGCTCCGAGTACCCCATATCCCTGGAAACCCACAATTGTGGTGCGTGGTCGAGACAACTCCACTACAAAGCCTGGCATGTAACGCTGATGTCTTTATGTAAGTCACATAAGGCCAGCTCTGTCCGCTGCCTGCTGCCTGAGTATTCAGGTAGCACTGGACACTGTGACCATATTATTTCCAGGAGTCTAGCCACATTTCTCACTTGGCTCTGGGTCCGTCAGATGCCAGATTATCCTCTCACCCGCTAGTCAGTGCTATCAACATCAAGATCTATTACCAACTCAGCTCTGCTGCTCCTGAGCGCTTGATGCACAATCAGCTCTGCTTCAGCCAGGTGCCTGACTATCAATTCAGATCTGGTGTTTCTGAGTGCCATGCACATTCCAGTGCTACAGCTAGGTACCTGACTACTAACTCATTTCTGCTATTTCAAAGCACTGTCTGTACCCTCAACTCTGTTGCTTAAAGGTACCTGTCAGCCTACCCATCTCTGCGTATCCAAGCTGCTGTCTGCACCCTCAGTTCTGTTGCATCAAGGTGCCAGCTAGTCTACTCTTCTCTGCTAATTCCAGATGCTGTCTGCATCCTCAGCTCTGTTGCATCAAGGTGCCAGCTAGTCTACTCCTCTCTGCTAATTACATGTGCTGTCTGCACCCTCAGCTCTGTTGCATTAAGGTGCCAGCTAGTCTACTCTTCTCTGCTATTTCCAAATGCTGTCTGCACCCTCAGTTCTGTTGCATCAAATTGCCAGCTAGTCTACTCTTCTCTGCTATTTCCAAATGCTGTCTGCACCCTCAGTTCTGTTGCATCAAAGTGCCAGCTAGTCTACTCCTCTCTGCTGAATTACAGGTGCTATCTGCACCCTCAGCTCTGTTGCATCAAAGTGCCAGCTAGTCTACTCATCTCTGCTATTTCCAGATGCTGTCTACACCCTCAGTTGTGTTGCATCAAAGTGCCAGCTAGTCTACTCTTTCTCTGCTAATTACAGGTGCTGTCTGTGACTCGCCCCACAATTGTGGATACCAGGGCTATGGGGTACTCGGAGCCGAGCCCATGGAAATCTATGGGAGTTGTCACTGGTAGCGGTGGCTCGGTCCGTGGCCCTGGCAGTCAATGCGATGGGGGAATATTTACAGGGGATTATTAGGTATAGGTAGTTCGTGACTAGTGTTGAGCATTCCGATACCGCAAGTATCGGGTATCGGCCGATATTCGCGTTATCGGAATTCCGATACTTAATTCCGATACTTTTTCAATATCGTATACCGGAATCGGAAGTTCCCATAATTCTTTGAGAGGCAATGTGATGTTAGTCAGCCAATGATGAATCTTATGAAGTGTGGGCACATCCTGTAATGCTGCGGTCATCTTAACTAATGGCATGGCTGTGATTGGCTGCTGAAATGATGTCAGAATGCACTATAAAAGGCGCCGCAGCCATTTTAGCGTCACTGTGCTGTGAACTCAGTTAGGGACAGAACGCTACTCTGCTCACTCTGAGGGACAGTTAGATATTGCGATTTTGTGTACTACTGTGCTTTAGGCAGGCTAGTTTACCAACCGCTGTGTAAAGCTTCATTTTGCCAGTGTTGTTTTAACAGCTCTGTGCAAGGTGTGTGTGTGACAGTGCAGGTGACGCTGCAGTTTGCTCTGCATCCACCGCTGTTTGTAGGCATCTGCAGGTGTCACTGACTCTTTTTTTTTTTATTTTATTTAGTGGAATTGGTGCAGCTCCATTATATTAGAAAAAAATCAAATCTATTAGTGTGACGTGCTTCCATCCGTATACAATACATTGGTTGCAAACACTATAGAAGTACAGAAAGGAGCCTTTCACAGCTACTGAACAGTTGTCTGCAGGGTTTACTGTAGTCTGTGAGCTTTTCATTTTGTGAGTGCAGATTACGCTCCAGTTAGTTCTTCAACCACTGCCGGTTGTAGTCTGCTGAGCGTGTGTCACTGCCTCATCCTTCACATTTTTCTCTAATTGGTGCTGCTCCATTTTAGTGGAAAAAAATCTAATCAATTAGTGTGACGCGCTTCCATCCGTATACAATACATTGGTTGCAAACACTATAGAAGTAGACAAAGGGGCCTTTAACAGCTACTGAACAGTTGTGTTTCAGTGTTCACTGTAGTCTGTGAGCTTTTCATTTTGTGAGTGCAGATTACGCTCCAGTTTGTTCTTCAACCACTGCCGGTTGTAGTCTGCTGAGCGTGTGTCACTGCCTCATCCTTCACATTTTTCTCTAATTGGTGCTGCTCCATTTTAGTGGAAAAAAATCTAATCTATTAGTGTGACGCGCTTCCATCCGTATACAATACATTGGTTGCAAACACTATAGAAGTAGACAAAGGGGCCTTTAACAGCTACTGAACAGTTGTGTTTCAGTGTTCACTGTAGTCTGTGAGCTTTTCATTTTGTGAGTGCAGATTACGCTCCAGTTTGTTCTTCAACCACTGCCGGTTGTAGTCTGCTGAGCGTTTGTCACTGCCTCATCCTTCACATTTTTCTCTAATTGGTGCTGCTCCATTTTAGTGGAAAAAAATCTAATCTATTAGTGTGACGCGCTTCCATCCGTATACAATACATTGGTTGCAAACACTATAGAAGTAGACAAAGGGGCCTTTAACAGCTACTGAACAGTTGTGTTTCAGTGTTCACTGTAGTCTGTGAGCTTTTCATTTTGTGAGTGCAGATTACGCTCCAGTTTGTTCTTCAACCACTGCCGGTTGTAGTCTGCTGAGCGTGTGTCACTGCCTCATCCTTCACATTTTTCTCTAATTGGTGCTGCTCCATTTTAGTGGAAAAAAATCTAATCTATTAGTGTGACGCGCTTCCATCCGTATACAATACATTGGTTGCAAACACTATAGAAGTAGACAAAGGGGCCTTTAACAGCTACTGAACAGTTGTGTTTCAGTGTTCACTGTAGTCTGTGAGCTTTTCATTTTGTGAGTGCAGATTACGCTCCAGTTTGTTCTTCAACCACTGCCGGTTGTAGTCTGCTGAGCGTGTGTCACTGCCTCATCCTTCACATTTTTCTCTAATTGGTGCTGCTCCATTTTAGTGGAAAAAAATCTAATCTATTAGTGTGACGCGCTTCCATCCGTATACAATACATTGGTTGCAAACACTATAGAAGTAGACAAAGGGGCCTTTAACAGCTACTGAACAGTTGTGTTTCAGTGTTCACTGTAGTCTGTGAGCTTTTCATTTTGTGAGTGCAGATTACGCTCCAGTTTGTTCTTCAACCACTGCCGGTTGTAGTCTGCTGAGCGTTTGTCACTGCCTCATCCTTCACATTTTTCTCTAATTGGTGCTGCTCCATTTTAGTGGAAAAAAATCTAATCTATTAGTGTGACGCGCTTCCATCCGTATACAATACATTGGTTGCAAACACTATAGAAGTAGACAAAGGGGCCTTTAACAGCTACTGAACAGTTGTGTTTCAGTGTTCACTGTAGTCTGTGAGCTTTTCATTTTGTGAGTGCAGATTACGCTCCAGTTTGTTCTTCAACCACTGCCGGTTGTAGTCTGCTGAGCGTGTGTCACTGCCTCATCCTTCACATTTTTCTCTAATTGGTGCTGCTCCATTTTAGTGGAAAAAAATCTAATCTATTAGTGTGACGCGCTTCCATCCGTATACAATACATTGGTTGCAAACACTATAGAAGTACACAAAGGGGCCTTTCACAGATACTGAACAGTTGTCTGCAGGGTTCACTGTAGTCTGTGAGGAATAACCACACTTAGGCCTTATAACTTTTCTGACTTTCTTTATCAATCTACCAAGATGAAGAAGTCAGTGAGTAAGGCACGTGGTCGTGGTCGTGGCCGTGGATTTGCAGCAGGGAGAGGACGTGGGGATTCTGTGGCTGCTGCCGCACCCAGTGACACAGCATCCACCAGTTTTCCCCGTGAGCGTTCCTTTATGCGCACTTTTGTAGGAGCTCAGCGTACCCCCCTGCTGCGTGAAGAACAAATTGAAGCCGTTGTTGGTTGGATGGCAGCCAATGCATCGACTTCAATAGCTTCCACCTCCTCTCAGGACCACAGCACTGTTGAACAACCATCAGTCTCTTCACCGCCTGCCAAATTGCCCAGGCAGTCAGAGAGCTCTGTACAGGAGCCAGCTGAGTCTCTGCTTCTGTTCTCAGAATCTGTTGGCTTGCAAACAGGGGCCCAGCCAAGCAGCATTCTGGAATGTGAAGAAGAGGCAGTATGCAGTGATGCGCAACAGCTGTGTCTCTCTGAATCTGAAGAGGCGGGTGAGCCAGTGCCGATGGTCAGCACACCGCAGAACGCATCTGATGATGATGAGACTCAGTTGCCAGTTTCTGTTGAGCATGGTGCTGGCCAGACCACCCAACAACAGCAGGTGTTGGAAGAGGGTAGTGGTGGAGATGATGAGGTCCAAGACCCAACATGGCGTGAGGAACAGGAAGGTGGTGGGAGCAGCTCTGAGGAAGAGATTGCCCCAACGGTCCAAACAGTAGGGAGAGGTAGGCTGCAGACTCGCTTGCCTGTAGCCTCCAGTTTGGCACCCGTTCGGAGCAGTTCTCTTCCAACAGCCAAACCGGGCGCTCCCAGGACTTGCTCTGCGTGGTCCTTTTTTGATACAGTTGCAGATGATATTTGCTATGTCAAATGCAAGCTGTGTAATCAAAAAATTAAAAGAGGTAAAAGTGTCAGTAACCTTAATACAACAAATATGTGGAAACATGTGCGGTCAAAGCACTTTGTTGAGTTACAAAGACACACTGGAGATGTAGGCCAACCTACAGCAGCACCTACATCTTCAGCTCGTGTTGGAGCCTCTTCCTCCAGTTCACACACAGCTGGTTCGGCTTCCTCAAAGGATCGCCATGGAAGAACCTCTGTCACTGTTGTCCAGAGACACAGTGTTATTCCACCCACAGCTGCAAGTTCCCTGTCATCCTCACACACCCAGGCCACAAAACAGCCATCGGTAGCACAGGCATGGGATAAAAGACGGCCATACTCGGCAAACCATCCACGAGCACAGGCTCTGAATGCTGGCATTGCAAAACTCCTGTCCCTTGAAATGCTGTCATTCAGGCTGGTGGAGACTGACAGTTTCCGTGAATTAATGGCATTGGCAGTCCCACAATACAATGTGCCCAGCCGATTTTATTTCAGCAGGCAAGCCGTCCCTGGTCTGCAAAAGCATGTTGAGGCAAAAATTAAACATGCGCTACTAAACGCCGTCAGTAGCAAGGTCCACCTGACCACCGATGCGTGGACCAGTACCCATGGCCAGGGACGATACCTTTCACTCACTGCCCATTGGGTGAATGTTGTGGAGCCGGGTACAGATCTTGCGAGTGGCGCTGTACGTGTTCTGCCAACTCCAAGGATTGCCGGAATCAAGTCTGTCCACATTGACTCCTCCTCCTACTCCAGTTCCTCAGAATCATCGCTGCAGGAGCCGTCACGGTCTACCTCCACATGGACCCGTGGACGCTTACCTGATGCGACCGATATGAGCACAGCCGTGGCCAAACGGCAACAGGCCGTTCTGAAATTAATTCCCATGGGGAATCGAAGCCACACAGCGCAGGAGGTCTGGAATGCCATCAAGCAGGAGAGCGACGTGTGGTTTTTGCCAGCGAATCTCCAGCCAGGCTTGGTAGTGTGTGACAATGGCCGAAATCTGGTGGCAGCTCTGGGCCTTGGCAAACTCACTCACATACCATGTCTGGCACATGTGCTCAACTTGGTCGTGCAGAGTTTTTTGAGGGACTATCCGGATCTTGATGCACTGCTGCACAAGGTCCGCCTAGAGTGCGCTCACTTGCGACGTTCCAGCATGGCCAGATCGCGCATTGCAGCTCTGCAACGCAGATTGCGCCTTCCTGAACATCGCATCATATGTGACGTATCCACCAGGTGGAATTCAACGTTACATATGTTGGAGCGGTTGTGTGAGCAGCAGCCAGCAGTAATGGAGTATCAGCTGCATCAGGCGCAATCAACACGCAATTTGCGCCGTCCACACTTCACCATTAATGAGTGGGCCACTATGAAGGACATGTGCCACGTTTTGCGTGCGTTTGATGAGTCAACGCGGATGGCGAGTGCAGATGATGCACTAGTCAGCCTGACTGTCCCCCTTATCTGCCTGCTTCAAAAAACACTGCAAGCAATAAGGGATGAGGTTTTGGAAGAGGTGGAGGATGAGGAGTCACAAATTCCATCACCTTCTGGAAAGTCAGCGCAACGTGGTTCCTCACAAAGGGCTGGGCAGGGCTCACTTTGTGAGGAGGATGAGGAGGAGGAGTCAATGGAGGAGGAAGACATCGCTCCAGAGGGAGGTACACAACGCTCTAGTCAGTATGTAGAGCGAGGGTGGGGTGATGCAGAGCAGGCAGAGATGACGCCTCTTGCAGAGGACAGCGTTTCTTTGCCAGTTGGGAGTCTGCAGCACATGGTTGATTTCATGCTGCAGTGCCTAAGAAACGACCGCCGCATCGCCCACATTCTCACGACGTCTGATTATTGGGTGTACACCCTCCTAGACCCTCGCTACCGGGACAACGTCAAAAGCCTCATCACACCGTTGAACCGGGAGCGTAAAATGCGGGAGTACCAAGACACACTGGTGCAATCCCTAATGTTCTACCTTACTGCCGAGAGCACTGCTGCTGCTACTGCTTTACAAAGCAGCTCTGTGCGTCGAGGCAGTGTAGAGAGCTCTGCAACAAGAGGGAGCACACGCAGTGCCTCTGCACAGGGAAAGACCAGTATGTTAAAAATGTGGCAAAGTTTTGTGGCAGCGCCACAAATGTCTACACCATCCGAGAGGGCTCCAGTCAGCGGGAGGCAACGTATCCGTCAGATGGTGACAGACTACTTGGCTTTGCCTCTCAGTGTACTCCCAGATGGCTCTTCCCCATTCAAGTTTTGGGTCTCTAAGCTGGATACATGGCCAGAGCTTAGCCAGTATGCATTGGAGGTGCTGGCTTGCCCTGCTGCCAGTGTATTATCGGAGCGCGTCTTTAGTGCTGCAGGTGGTGTACTAACAGACCGTCGCATGCGACTATCCTCCGATAATGTAGACCGGCTTACTTTTCTGAAAATGAACAAGGCATGGATCTCGGCAGAATTTGTCTGTCCGTTTTCAGATTAAATAACTGGTTCGCAACGTTATCCATGTCTCCTGTTATGTTCATCTTTCTACCACCTGAACTCTACTCCCTGGGCTCCAACACTGCCAGTTGCTGCTCAGAAGTGTCGTGTCCACAGAACAAAACACAAGCTCTACTGTTAGTGGGGTTCAGTAACGCCAGCTGTTCCCCTGCTGTGTGAACGGCAAGAAGTCTCCTGTTCCCGACACATGGACAGAAAAACACATGACCAACATGCTCCAAATAGGGAAGAGCCGTCACCCTGCTTGTTATGCTGAAAACATGAAATTGTGAAGTTTTGCAGGCCTAGAATGATAAATTTTTATGACAAATATGGACAAATAATAATTTGTCATCACAGCGCATATCTGCACATGTCTATTAGAAATGGTAACAAAAAATAAAACATAGTCTACTCTTCACATTTTGAAATTAATGCATAAAAGTACATTTCATACTTATGAATTAATGCTTTTTAAGGAACTTTATCTGTACCTGTAAGATAATGCAGTCAATGGATGTACGAATCATTAAATCCTCATCATCATCATCACGAGTTTTATTTATGACAGACATTATAAAATACACATACTGATGCCAACTGTAACTTCAAACACCATATATGAAATGGCCAGCATGTAAACATGGTAATAATGTCCAATAATAAATTATTACATCTAGAAAGTGCATCATGCATACTGACAATAGGTAGTTATACCTGCAAGTGCTGTTGAAACAACCACAAGAGATATAAATTAATACTGGTATATAGGTATCACAGTGCATAGTTACTCATGGACAATGTTGATGTAATACTGTATCTCAATTAAGTCAGCGTCAACCATTAGGCTTGTTAGTCTTGTACATTGTTAAAGAGGGAACGTAATTTTTTTGTTTGTCATAGGTGGAGTATTACACATTAAATTATTACTGCTGTATTTTTTTTTGCGTCCCTAGTGCGCAATAACGCAGCCTAACCTCACATTTTATAGTCAGCTAATTGCCACACGCTACCCTACCCTACGCGTGACAGTAGGAAGGTAGTGTTGACGGATAAAGCTTTGCGCAACCAGACATTCTTTTACCCTCTTCAACACTCTACAAGCAAAAAATGCATGATTTCAGCCGCAGACTTTATTGACGTACAGTATAACATCGGCATTACCCATCAGAGGCTGTCCACTGTCTGATACAGACATAGAATATACCTTTGCTATCCGTAGCCTTTGTTTCACCTACACTTGCAGGCACACACTTAAATTGTGACAAACAATGCCTAATGTTGTTTTAAATGGTTATTTTTTATCGTACATTATTGTGTCATCAATCATCACATTGATGAGTCCATGCTGGACATGTCATACATGCTATAGAAAGTTACGATTTTATGAACTTAAATAATTGAAATGTCTGTGACTGTCACATAAAATTTGCGATGATGATGATGAGTGACTATTACAAAATCCATTGTCTTCACTATGTTATGGTTTAACATAGCGTTCCTTAAGCATTATTCATAAAAAAAAAATGGACTTTTATTCTTAAATTTACAACACTATATTTTGTTACCAATTTTTTGGGTGTTGTGTTGTTCCATTTATTTTTGGCATGTGCATATATGCGTTTATATTTGTATTTTCTTTATTTTTCCTTCTTGAAATTAGAAAACATGTGTATCTTTGTACCGTGTTAGCCAGTAGATAGAAAAATATTTAGACTTCAGAGTCAGCAGTGGTTGATACCTTTTAATGGATAACTGAAAAGATGGAAACAAATTGCAAGCTTTCAAGGCTACTCACGTCTCTTCATCAGGCAAAGACTAAATAAAAAAATTAAGCATCACATATTTCTATACACAACAGGACACAGGAATAGTGCAATAGGTAAGACAAGTAAGTGACGTGTATCAGAACTGTCATTATCTCACAGGGATGAACATAAATATTGGAACAGTTCCTAGATAAGGATAGAAAGTTTGATTGCCCTCTCATTGGCGTCTTTTTTTGGGTTTTCATGACCCTGGAAGGGCATAGACGCAGATTACTTAATTGATATAGAATGACATAAATCCATGTGATCTATTCATTCCATCACTAACAGTGTCAAAGGTCATGATGAGCTTATATTCTGAAACCTTTGTACGTTTCTCATATTTGAAGTTATATTTTAATACCAGTAATTCCATATCCATCATGCTATGACCAGGCATACAAAAGTCTTTTGCCACAGGTAAATTCATTAATTTATCTGTGATTGTGTGGCGCTGATAATTCATCCTTGTTCTCCTTTTTGTTGCCGGTCTCCCCTCACTTGTCCCTCCCTCACTTGTCTTAGCTATTCCTGTGTCCTGTTGTGTGTAGAAATATGTGATTCTTCATTTTTGGCTTTACTCTTAGCCTGATGAAGACACCTGAGTAGTCTCGAAAGCTTTGAATTTGTTACCATATTTTCAGTTAGCCATTAAACGTTATCAACCACAGAGGACTGTCAAGTATAAATATTTTTCTATTCTTGTAATTGAAATTCATCATTTTATTGTCGTAGTAAAACTTCATTTATTCTTGTTTGAAGTACATACATTTGCAATGGCCACGTAACAAGGCAATAACTCAATATTTTATGCCTACACCCTCCTTGACCCTGGGCTTCAACAGCGCCAGTTGCTGCTCAGAAGTGTTAGATGCACAGATGAAAACAATCGCTGATGTGTTTGTGGGGTTCAGTAACGCCTGCTGTTCCCCTGCTGTGTGTCTGGCAAAAAGTCCTGCTGCCTCCACCATGTTCTGTTCTCATCCCTGGGTTACAACACCGCCAGTTGTTTCTCGGAAGTGCTGTTAGCACAGTCTACACTTGCTCCTGTGTTACTGGGGTTCAGTAATGTCAGCTGTTCCCCTGCTGTGTGAACGGCAAACAGTCCTGCTGCCTCCACCATGTTCTCTTCTCATCCCTGGGTTACAACACCGCCAGTTGTTTCTCGGAAGTGCTGTTAGCACAGTCTACACTTGCTCCCGTGTTACTGGGGTTCAGTAATGTCAGCTGTTCCCCTGCTGTGTGAACGGCAAAAAGTCCTGCTGCCTCCACCATGTTCTCTTCTCATCCCTGGGTTACAACACCGCCAGTTGTTTCTCGGAAGTGCTGTTAGCACAGTCTACACTTGCTCCGTGTTACTGGGGTTCAGTAATGTCAGCTGTTCCCCTGCTGTGTGAACGGCAAAAAGTCCTGCTGCCTCCACCATGTTCTCTTCTCATCCCTGGGTTACAACACCGCCAGTTGTTTCTCGGAAGTGCTGTTAGCACAGTTAACACTTGCTCCTGTGTTACTGGGGTTCAGTAATGTCAGCTGTTCCCCTGCTGTGTGAACGGCAAACAGTCCTGCTGCCTCCACCATGTTCTCTTCTCATCCCTGGGTTACAACACCGCCAGTTGTTTCTCGGAAGTGCTGTTAGCACAGTTAACACTTGCTCCTGTGTTACTGGGGTTCAGTAATGTCAGCTGTTCCCCTGCTGTGTGAACGGCAAAAAGTCCTGCTGCCTCCACCATGTTCTCTTCTCATCCCTGGGTTACAACACCGCCAGTTGTTTCTCGGAAGTGCTGTTAGCACAGTCTACACTTGCTCCCGTGTTACTGGGTTCAGTAATGTCAGCTGTTCCCCTGCTGTGTGAACGGCAAAAAGTCCTGCTGCCTCCACCATGTTCTCTTCTCATCCCTGGGTTACAACACCGCCAGTTGTTTCTCGGAAGTGCTGTTAGCACAGTCTACACTTGCTCCCGTGTTTACTGGGGTTCAGTAATGTCAGCTGTTCCCCTGCTGTGTGAACGGCAAAAAGTCCTGCTGCCTCCACCATGTTCTCTTCTCATCCCTGGGTTACAACACCGCCAGTTGTTTCTCGGAAGTGCTGTTAGCACAGTCTACACTTGCTCCCGTGTTACTGGGGTTCAGTAATGTCAGCTGTTCCCCTGCTGTGTGAACGGCAAAAAGTCCTGCTGCCTCCACCATGTTCTCTTCTCATCCCTGGGTTACAACACCGCCAGTTGTTTCTCGGAAGTGCTGTTAGCACAGTTAACACTTGCTCCTGTGTTACTGGGGTTCAGTAATGTCAGCTGTTCCCCTGCTGTGTGAACGGCAAACAGTCCTGCTGCCTCCACCATGTTCTCTTCTCATCCCGGGGTTACAACACCGCCAGTTGTTTCTCGGAAGTGCTGTTAGCACAGTCTACACTTGCTCCCGTGTTACTGGGGTTCAGTAATGTCAGCTGTTCCCCTGCTGTGTGAACGGCAAAAAGTAGTGCTGCCTCCACCATGTTCTCTTCTCATCCCTGGGTTACAACACCGCCAGTTGTTTCTCGGAAGTGCTGTTAGCACAGTCTACACTTGCTCCCGTGTTACTGGGGTTCAGTAATGTCAGCTGTTCCCCTGCTGTGTGAACGGCAAAAAGTCCTGCTGCCTCCACCATGTTCTCTTCTCATCCCTGGGTTACAACACCGCCAGTTGTTTCTCGGAAGTGCTGTTAGCACAGTTAACACTTGCTCCTGTGTTACTGGGGTTCAGTAATGTCAGCTGTTCCCCTGCTGTGTGAACGGCAAACAGTCCTGCTGCCTCCACCATGTTCTCTTCTGATCCCTGGTTACAACACCGCCAGTTGTTTCTCGGAAGTGCTGTTAGCACAGTCTACACTTGCTCCCGTGTTACTGGGGTTCAGTAATGTCAGCTGTTCCCCTGCTGTGTGAACGGCAAAAAGTCCTGCTGCCTCCACCATGTTCTCTTCTCATCCCTGGTTACAACACCGCCAGTTGTTTCTCGGAAGTGCTGTTAGCACAGTCTACACTTGCTCCCGTGTTACTGGGGTTCAGTAATGTCAGCTGTTCCCCTGCTGTGTGAACGGCAAAAAGTCCTGCTGCCTCCACCATGTTCTCTTCTCATCCCTGGGTTACAACACCGCCAGTTGTTTCTCGGAAGTGCTGTTAGCACAGTCTACACTTGCTCCTGTGTTACTGGGGTTCAGTAATGTCAGCTGTTCCCCTGCTGTGTGAACGGCAAAAAGTCCTGCTGCCTCCACCATGTTCCTTCTCATCCCTGGGTTACAACACCGCCAGTTGTTTCTCGGAAGTGCTGTTAGCACAGTCTACACTTGCTCCCGTGTTACTGGGGTTCAGTAATGTCAGCTGTTCCCCTGCTGTGTGAACGGCAAAAAGTCCTGCTGCCTCCACCATGTTCTCTTCTCATCCCTGGGTTACAACACGCCAGTTGTTTCTCGGAAGTGCTGTTAGCACAGTTAACACTTGCTCCTGTGTTACTGGGGTTCAGTAATGTCAGCTGTTCCCCTGCTGTGTGAAACGGCAAACAGTCCTGCTGCCTCCACCATGTTCTCTTCTCATCCCTGGGTACAACACCGCCAGTTGTTCTCTCGAAGTGCTGTTAGCACAGTCTACACTTGCTCCCGTGTTACTGGGGTTCAGTAATGTCAGCTGTTCCCCTGCTGTGTGAAGGGCAAAAAGTCCTGCTGCCTCCACCATGTTCTCTTCTCATCCCTGGGTTACAACACCGCCAGTTGTTTCCTCGGAAGTGCTGTTAGCACAGTCTACACTTGCTCCTGTGTTACTGGGGTTCAGTAATGTCAGCTGTTCCCCTGCTGTGTTAACGGCAAAAAGTCCTGCTGCCTCAACTTTAATTTCCATGGGTACCTTCTGCTACCCATCCGGGTTCCAGTAACCGTCACTGGTTCTCCGCAGTGCCTTTGGCCTAGGTGCCTCCATGTGGGTATCCGAGTTCCAGCAACGTCTGCTGGTCCTTGGTAGTGCTTTGGAGCAAAAGGTACCTCCTGCTTATAACCGTGTCCCAGTAACGTCAGCTGGTCCTCGGTTGTGCCATTGGCTCTTTTCCTTCTGCTAACCCTCCGGTTCCAGCACAGTCAGCTGGTCCTCGTTACTTTCATTGGCTCTTGTACCTTCTGCTACCCATCCGGGTTCCAGTACCGTCAGCTGGTTCTCCGCAGTGCCTTGGCCTAGGTGCCTCCATGTCGGTATCCGAGTTCCAGCAACGTCTGCTGGTCCTTGGTAGTGCTTTGGAGCACAGGTACCTCCTGCTTAGTAACCGTGTCCCAGTAACGTCAGCTGGTCCTCGGTTGTGCCATTGGCTCTTTTCCTTCTGCTAACCCTCCGGGTTCCAGCACAGTCAGCTGGTCCTCGTTACTTTCATTGGCTCTTGTACCTTCTGCTACCCATCCGGGTTCCAGTACCGTCAGCTGGTTCTCCCGCAGTGCCTTTGGCCTAGGTGCCTCCATGTCGGTATCCGAGTTCCAGCAACGTCTGCTGGTCCTTGGTAGTGCTTTGGAGCACAGGTACCTCCTGCTTAGTAACCGTGTCCCAGTAACGTCAGCTGGTCCTCGGTTGTGCCATTGGCTCTTTTCCTTCTGCTAACCCTCCGGTTCCAGCACAGTCAGCTGGTCCTCGTTACTTTCATTGGCTCTTGTACCTTCTGCTACCCATCCGGGTTCCAGTACCGTCAGCTGGTTCTCCGCAGTGCCTTTGGCCTAGGTGCCTCCATGTGGTATCCGAGTTCCAGCAACGTCTGCTAGTCCTTGGTAGTGCTTTGGAGCACAGGTACCTCCTGCTTAGTAACCGTGTCCCAGTAACGTCAGCTGGTCCTCGGTTGTGCCATTGGCTCTTTTCCTTCTGCTGACCCTCCGGGTTCCAGCACAGTCAGCTGGTCCTCGTTACTTCCATTGGCTTTTGTACCATCACCAACAGGACAAAGAAGGTTAAGACAAACTACAAGATACAGAACAAGAGACAGAAGAACAATAAGCAGAAGATCAAAAAGCAGAAGAACATTAAGTATAAGACCAAAATGAAGAGCAAAATATATGCTCTAAATTCTAAGCAGAAGAAGACTAAGCAGTGTATGGGGGTGAGGTCCGTTCCTCCTCGTGGTGCCCCTGGAAAATGCCTGCTGCTGCTGCAGGCTAAACTGAACACGGACAAATACTGTTGTAATTTAAATCTTTTGTGACAGCAAGAACGGAAGAATGAAAAATTCATACTTTGACAGATTACAAGTACAGGATTCTCTGTCACAAATAAGAATATGATGAAGAAGATGAAGTACAATATGAATTAGAATAATAGTTTAATAAGAAGAATATGAGTAATGTTAACAAAAAGATGAATAGCAAGAAGTTTAAGAAGAAGATAAAGAAGGTGAAGATGAAGAATAATTTGATGAAAAAGATGATGCTGCTGAAGATTATGAAGGAGAAAGTGTGTCAAAAGTTAAAAAGGTGAAAAGCATGGAAGTTGTGAAATATACGTATTTGCCAAAATAGAAAAAAACGTGAACAACATTGTCAATTTCTTCGTCAATCCGAACATCTTTAAAAAAAAAAATATTTATGCTATTCCATTTGATTGGGTTAAACATCTATGCCTTTAATGTCTCCTCAACCTTCCCCAATACATTCTACATTACTCTTTGTTGTTTTCCTTCATGTACAATTAACCAACAAGGCAAGAATGGGTTTTTTTTTAATTCCAATATTTTGTTCCCATAGACTTACATTGTATTTCCGGTATCGGTATCGGGTATCGCCGATATTTTTTGGGTATCGGCGATACCATTCCGATTCCGATACTTTTGGATATCGGAAAGTATCGCTCAACTCTATTCGTGACGCCACCTGCGGTTTCTGGTAAATTGTACCACGCTGCTCTAAGGACTTTCACAGGGGATGTTATGGGCAGCTTGGTAGTAAGTCTCCCACAGGTGAGACGGGTCCCTGGAAGTCTATGGTGATGATGATGATGCAGGGTGTAGTAAGAATTCAGCCAAACACAATGCAGCTTCTTTTCATACCTTTTACTGATGGTAGTTCAAGCAGATCCCGGAGAGCTGGTCGGGGTGGAGAGTGCACATTCGGGTAACAGCTGAGCAGGTTAGAGGCCTCCTTTACTTCCATATACATGTGAGTCCAACTTGCCTGAAGCGAAGTTAACTCTGAATCTCCAGCTTTCTCAATAGCTGTACTGCCCGGCCAACATTGTGTGGTGAGCCTTCTAAGTGATGAAACTAAGTCCTTACTTTTGTCTGCGCTTGACTCAAAGTCCCTGTTCCACCTGACTCCGGTTACGTATTGACACTTAGGGCTGCTCTCTGCGACCTGTAGTCCAGATGCCTCCGGTTTTCTTGTCACTATGCTTGAAACAATAGCAACGCTTTGGACCCCGGTGTCCGGCAATTTAGTGCAGGCAATCCAATACCTGTAGCACTTCTCTATCTTCTCCACTGTGCCCTTCGCCCTGCTTCCCGCTTTTAACATAAGCACTTGTAACTTTCAATGGCGAGGTCAACTTTCTCTAGGGCTCGCTGAGTAGCCCTCAGTATCCTCTAAGTCCCACTTGGACTGACACTGAGCTGATCCGTCCGAAGACAGGAGCCAGATTCCACTACTCTCCCTCCTAGGTTGGCTGACTGACTAACCACCTCAGCTACGCGTCACTCCCTCCTATATATCAGATGGGTGTGTCTGAAAGAGTGACAGTGAATGAATATCAAGCGTTGCTGCTACCTTCCTGTGCACTCTCCTGGACTTTATGTGTGCCTGCGTAGCTGGGCTACACATCTGCACCCTCAGTTCTGTTGCATCAATGTGCCAGCTAGTCTACTCCTCTCTGCTAATTACAGGTGCTGTCTGCACCCTCAGTTCTGTTGCATCAAAGTGCCAGCTAGTCTACTCCTCTCTGCTAATTACAGGTGCTGTCTGCACCCTCAGCTCTGTTGCATCAAAGTGCCAGCTAGTCTACTCATCTCTGCTATTTCCAGATGCTGTCTGCACCCTCAGTTGTGTAGCATCAAAGTGCCAGCTAGTCTACTCATTTCTGCTAATTACAGGTGCTGTCTGCACCCTCAGTTCTGTTTGCATCAAAGTGTCAGCTAGTCTACTCTTTCTCTGCTAATTACAGGTGCTGTCTGCACCCTCAGTTCTGTTGCATCAATGTGCCAGCTAGTCTACTCCTCTCTGCTAATTACAGGTGCTGTCTGCACCCTCAGTTCTGTCGCATCAAAGTGCCAGCTAGTCTACTCCTCTCTGCTAATTACTGGTGCTGTCTGCACCCTCAGTTCTGTTGCATCAAGGTGCCAGCTAGTCTACTCTTTCTCTGCTAATTACAGGTGCTATCTGCACCCTCATTCTGTTGCATCAAGGTGCCAGCTAGTCTACTCTTTCTCTGCTAATTACAGGTGCTGTCTGCACCCTCAGTTCGTTGCATCAAGGTGCCAGCTAGTCTACTCTTCTCTGCTATTTCCATATGCTGTCTGCACCCTCAGTTCTGTTGCATCAAGGTGCCAGCTAGTCTACTCTTCTCTGCTATTTCCAAATGCTGTCTGCACCCTCAGTTCTGTTGCATCAAAGTGCCAGCTAGTCTACTCTTTCTCTGCTAATTACAGGTGCTGTCTGCACCCTCAGTTCTGTTGCATCAAGGTGCCAGCTAGTCTAATCTTCTCTGCTATTTCCAAATGCTGTCTGCACCCTCAGTTCTGTTGCATCAAAGTGCCAGCTAGTCTACTCTTTCTCTGCTAATTACAGGTGCTGTCTGCACCCTCAGTTCGTTGCATCAAAGTGCCAGCTAGTCTACTCCTCTCTGCTAAATACAGGTGCTGTCTGTGTTTGACCCGCACCACAATTGTGGGTTACCAGGGCAATGGGGTACCCAGAGCCGAGCCCATGGAAGTCTATGGGGTTGTCACAGGTAGCGGTGGCTCGGTCTGTGGCCCTGGCGGTCAGGCGTATGTTGGGGGTATATTTACAGGGGATAGGTATATATACAGTTCGTGACGCCACCTGTAGTTCTCTGATCACTAAGACAGCGCTGCTGTAGATCTCTGAGGGGATGGTGTGGCAGCTAGATGTCGGGTCCCCTACAGGTGGGACTCTTCCCTCAGGTCGATAGTTATGGTGGGGTTGTGCAGGGATGCAATTAAATACCTCAGTCTCACCATAGAAGCTTCTTTCCATACCTTTTACTTCAAGTTTGTTCAAGCAGGTCCCAGGAGGCTGTTCGGGGTGGATGAATGCACGTAGCGGTAACAGTGAGCAGGTTACAGCCTCCTTCTCTTTCCAAATGATGATGAGTCCCAAGCTTGCCTGTAGCTAAGTTAACTCTCTAGTTTTCAGCTTTTCCCACTAGCTGTACTGCCCGGCCGGTTTTGTGATAGAGCCTTATAAGTGGTGAACTAAGTACTTTCTTTTGCCGCGCGCCGGACTCAGAAGCCTTGTTCTCCTGACTCGTTACGTACTGGCACTCTAAGGGGCGGCTTTCTGCAACCTAAGGTCCAGTAAGACTCTGCTTTTCTACACTATGCTGGAGCTATAGTGACGCTTCGGTCTCCAGTGACCGGTGACAATGTGCAGGATAATCCGATCCTTAAGGCACTTCTGAATCCTTCCCAGTATGCCCTTCGCCCTGCTTCTGCTTTCAATGTAGCACTGAAGCGTGAAGATAGAAAGTCAGTTTTCTTCCTTGGTCTCACTGAGTAACTCTCAGTTTCCTCAAAGTTCAGACTGAGTAAAAGGTAACTCTGACTAGACTCGGGATGAAACTAGTCATCCGTTACTAGACTCCACTTCGTTGAATTGGCAGAACTAATCTTCTGCTCACCCAGAGCTCTGACAGAATCCCTCACTGTCTGGGAAGAACTAGCCCGACTGCTCTGTAGGATGACAGAAAGCTAGACTGACTGACTCTGTGCTACAACGTCACTCCCCTATCACCCCTGTGGGTGTGTCTGAAGTGTAAGTGCGTGATGTCAAGC